>JAMZRA010000005.1:14671687-14690839 GCA_024499935.1 Tyrophagus putrescentiae
TTGCCGGCTGTACGAGCTACGATTCAGCGAACAAGGTATTTTTTGTTTACTTGAGTATTTGTTATAAAAAACATGTTTTTTTCTGACAGAAATTCGGCAGCTGTTCCTGCGTCGGTTCCGGCGGCTCATTTTCTTCTTCCTCGACGACCATGGGCAACGCTTTCCTCAATGAAGGCCGCTGTCCGAATGACTGTGGCAATAAGTTTCCTATCTACATTACCGTCCTGTCGGTGTGCAATCTGATTGCCGCCTTTGCTCGAACGGGCGACACCATCATTACAATGCGATCAGTGGAGCCGAGAGATAAGAACTTTGCCATGGGACTGGCCGGCATGATCTTCTCTGTCTTTGGTAAATCTCTATTATTAGTTATTTCTTGTTGAAAAGTATTAAACGAGGTTGATTATAATTTTTATCATTTAATGTTTAGCCTTCATTCCCTATCCAATGATCTACGGCTTCATCATCGACTCGACGTGCCTCGTCTGGGAGAAAGCCTGTGGAAAGGTTCGTTTGAGGTTCTTATTGGGCCATTGAAACTGGCCCAACTAAATATTTCCTTTTTTCAGACTGGAAACTGCTGGCTCTACGATATAGACAAGTTTCGCGTCTACCTGCACGTCAGCTCGCTCATCTTCATCTTCATCGGCATCTCCCTGGAGCTGGGCATGGTCTACTTTGCCGACCGAATCAAGTACCTCTACGATGATGAGGAGGATGAAGAGGAAGACAATGTAGGCGGTGACAAAAGAGAAAAGTTTGAACTCAAAGATGCTGAAAATGGACGTGATTTGAACGCTAATGTGACGGCAGTGACCAATGGCAATATGGATAAGGAGGAGGAGGAGGAGGAAGAAGACTTGAGACTTCAGCAACCTAAAAATGGAAATATTGAAAACTTTGGACTGGTTGCTAATCTGGGCAGTTCAAACACTGTTGATGCAAGTGTCAATAAGTGAAGTTCTTTTACACATCTAGTTTTTTGTTTAAATTTTTGTCAACTATTTTAACAAACTTTCTAGTTTAACTTTTATATAATTTTTTATTGTTTAAAGTGTTTATTTGTGTTCAAAAATAAACATCCAACAGATAATATAATTTATTTCAGTATCAAAATTTGATGTAAAAAGGCATGAGATTAGAAAATAAGGTATAAACAAAAAGATAGACTTACTGAGCAAAACTGCACAATTAAAGAAATGCAAAAGGGTAACAAGATTAGTTAAGTTGACCTAGTTAAATTGTGATTTTGTGTGTGAAAAAATTTCACGGGATCTAAACAATTTAAATTGAATAATTATCAAAAGTACTTAAATGTGTGTGTGCTTGTACAACAAAACAAGTTTTAATGACTACAGTTTACAAACCTTCAAGGTTAAAATTGCATTTTTTAGAACAATAAAAATCATTTTTTTAGGGATAGGCTGATAACTTTTTCAAAAACGCTGAAGACAACTTTTTGGTGTTTGCTGAAACTGGGTTGTTATTGTTTGCACTGCCTTTTTCACCGTTTAAATCCAAACTGGAATCCTTATTTTTGTTTGTTCACAACTAAACTCTGTCATGTACTTGACGTAAGGGCTGTAGATGTCAAAGCCAAGTAAGACATTTTCCCCAAAATGAGAATAGATTGGCAATCAATAAAAGTAACGTTTTTTGTGAGCGCCGTAAAAGACGTAAACATTGCCGCCTACTCTTGGCTGCGCTTCTCCAGGTGCCGCCTACCTCTGGTCTCTGCTTTCTCTCTCTTTCCGTCTGGCGCGCGCTCTTGTGGCTGCTTTGTTTACAATTTTGTTTCAGTTCGATTTCTCTCTCTCGCTGCGCTGAGGTTCTATTTCTCTCTTCCTCCCAAATGTGAGTTTAATTTTTTCAGATTTGAATTTTCCTCATTAACCTTTGATCAATTTCTTCCTTTTTACTTCCAGTTCTTCTCTAATTTACTGAGCTCTGCTGTTTTCAAACCGGTTTGCTCAATCTGGTCATCATGGATGATGACACAGATGTAAGTTCCTTTTTTCGATTTTGCTGTTTAACAGGTTTTCTTTTTGAATCCACATAATACTTTTTTGCTAAAATGTTGTTTCCCTTTCACTTGTTTGCTTCACTGACTTGCATTTACTTTGTGTGCTAATTATATTTTGTTTTCAAAGATGTTTGATGTCGAAAGTATCGTCGACAAACGCGTTTCTGAAGACGGGAAAATAGAATACCTTGTTAAGTGGAAAGACTTCCCCAGCAATGAGAACACTTGGGAGCCTGTTGAGAACTTTGAAGATTCCGTAAATTCGATGAATTTGATTAAAGTTTTTGAAAGAAATCTTCGTGATGCTCGTCGAGCCAATAGAAATGTCCAAGACAGGCCACAAGAAAGCGATGTCAATGGCAACGATGAAGGTTCTGACACAGACAGCTTCGTCGTAAATGGTAGTGAAGATGATGATGATAATGACAGTGAAATGAATGGCCAAGAAGAAGAAGATGATGACAATGACATTGAAATGAACGGCGAAGAAGAAGATGATGATAACGAAATGAATTTTAATGATAAGGAACAAGAGGATGCCAACAACGAGGAGGAAGCTGAAATCAATAAAGACAAAAGCACTATTAGTTCTATCAAGCAAAAGGTATGTTTGTTTTATCTAAATAGTTTTGCATTTTTAACATTTTGCTATTAATTTAATAGAAAGAAAAGTTATCTGCAAATTTGATTGATGCGAAATTTGCTGGAACAACCAAAAGCAAACAATGCACGCTAATTTTGGTAGAAGGTTTATCAGCTATGAATGCCCTCAAGTCAGTTTATTTTGTTTTCAATTCAAATATTTTTGGCGTTCTTCATTTACAAGGAGCTGTGGTCAATCCAAAAGGTCAAAAAGTTTGCCGTGGTTTAAAACCAAAAACCAACAAGTTTGTTAAATTGATCACTTCAACTCTTGGGCTTGATTTTAACAGCAAGTACTTGAACGAAACAGAGCGAGAAAAACTGCGATACGGAAAAATTTTAATTGTCGCCGATCCAGATTCTTACGGAGTTCGTTTTTCAGCTTTAATACTTAATTTGTTTCACTTTTATTGGCCAGCGCTTTTGGAGCGCGAAGAAATGTTTGCAAAGTTGAAATTGCCTATTGTAAGCGTCCAAAACAAAGCAACAGAAGAAACCTTTTTATTTTATACTTTGTGCGATTTTGAAAATTGGCAACAAAAAGAAGATGTAAATGAATATGTTGTACAGTATTTCAGGGGTAAACTTTGAAAATGTTTAATTCCAAAAATTTTAATGCTTAATTTACGTTTTACAGGTCTCGGAAGCTTTAAATCGGCTCAACTTCAGCGAATTGTGGCAGATTTAAGCAATCATTTACTTTATTTTACGTACAACGGCACTGAAGACGATGAAAGTTTTGATTTGACATTCAACACAAAAAAAGGAACTGAACGAAGAAGTTGGATTATTGAACAGTACAACAACAACTTTCAGCTAATTATTGACACTACTGGGCAAACGGAAACCATTTCAATCAAAGAGTTTCTTAAAAACTACTATTTATCTTATTGCATTGATGCTGCTGACCAGCGAATTTTTTCAGCTATTGATGGTTTGACTCGACTCAAACGACAAATAATTTTGACAAGTTTTAGCCAAAAGTCTTTGTTATCAATTCCCCAGTTTACCGGACAAGTATCAGCCAAAAATAATTACGTTCACAATGAAATCGCTATTGATGCACAAATTTCTGCAATGTGCTCAAACCAGACTGTCGCAAACAACATTGATCTGTTTGATGGATTTGGCCAATTTTCAAACCGTTTCACCGGACAGCAAACATCGTCATCACATTATCTCTTTGCAGCAAGTCGCCCGTCAACCCGACTACTTTTTCCTGAACAAGATGAACCCTTTTTGAATTTTAATTCGTGCAGTTATTTTACTAATGAACCCAAGTTTCTTGCCCCTCTGATTCCTTTGGCACTGGTCAACAGCGTTACCAGTTTTTCGTTTTTGAGATCAAACGTCGCTAATTATGACCCCGAACTAATTGCCCGAAAAATTATTCTAAAGTTGTGCAACAGCGAGGCGGAACTACCACTACTTGAACCAGCTTACAAACATTTTTGCGGCACAATTTTCCGCTTAGACCCAAATAAGTTGGCTGTTTTTGGAATTGCTTCAAAATTATCTGACACCAGCTTTGAAATTACGGAATTGCCAATTAATACTGACACGCAAAAGTATAAACAAGATGTACTTGACAAGTTTGTTGCCAATGGCATTATCAGTAGTTTTACTGAACACCACACCAACACAACTCTACGATTTGTGGTTCATCTTACAGAACATAATTTCAAGCGATATCTCAAAAGAGGGTTTTACCGCACATTCAAGTTAACTTATCTTTTTAACGAAAACTTACTGTTTTCAAATGAACATGGACATGTACAAGAATTTGCCTCAGCTGTTGAAATTTTTGATCATCATTTTGACTACCGTTTGAACCTTTACAAAACTCGCCACCAGTATACAGAAGGACTTTTACAAGCGGAAATTTGCTTAATTGATAATCAATTGCGATTTATTAGGGAAAAAGAAAAAATGTCATTCAATTTTGCTGTTGTCAAATTGGACATAATTATTGACGAACTTGTTCGGCGAAAATTCAACACTGATCCAACTGTGCAGTACAAAGAAAATTATTTTGGAAAGGGTAAACATGAACAAAAATTTTTAAACAAACACTAAATTGCTATTTTTCTAATTTACAGAAACGTCTAATTGGAATTTTGACTACTTACTGAACCTTCCATTTGGCACTTTTTCAGAAAACGGAATTGAGTCGTTGACACAGGCAAAAGAAAAAAAACAAAAAGAACTAGAGCATCACCAGCAGACGACACCTGAGCAGATGTGGATAAAAGAATTATTGGCGTACATTCAGGTGCTGAAACAAGAAGAGGAAAAATGCAATCAAGCTAATTCGCTCATTGATGCCATTTATTTGCCAGCAGTACACGGAGAAAAAATTGTACCTGAAAAATTGCCAAAAACCACCTCAAACTCGTATAGAGGTACATATTGGATTCCAAAAAAGCGTAATCAAAGCGTTGTAGAAAAACATGCGTTTAAAACAACAACCCGGTATCGAGTAAAAAGAGCCGAATTTCACATTCAACAGCAGCGACAACAAGACCCTACTGCTGAACTTATCCGTTTTCCTTGTGATCTCTGCGATGCTGTTTTTTATCACGAAGGCAGTTTTCGACAACATTTTGGAAGACTTCACAAAAATGATACTCGATTTCGTCAGTGCAAAATTTGCAAACAAATTTTTAAACGCCCAGGAACTTTGGAAAGTCATCAACTTAGAAAGACGCCCTGTGTAGCTCCACAAGAGACTCAATCAGTTCAACAAAAACCTCAACAAAATCCTGAAACTGAGCTAATCCGTTTTCCATGTGATCTTTGCGACGATGTTTTTCGCACTCAAAAAAGTTTTCTTTTACATTTCGGAAAAATGCACAAAAATGATAATCGGTTTCGACAGTGCCAAACTTGCAAAAAAGTTTTTAAACGTGCTTTTGATTTGGAAAGACATCAGCGTAGCAAGAAGCCCTGCGCAGCACCACAAGAGGCTCAATCAGATCAGCAACAACAGCAACAGCAGTAAAACTCTCTCTCTCTCTCTTTCTCAAGTCACTTCATCATCTTTCTTTTCTTTTCCTTTTTGTTGTGTTTCTACATTTTTGTTTAGACTTATTTCCAATTAATCAATCAGATGTTTTTACTTTACTAGTTTGTTTCTGTCATTGTTCAATTTCATTTTTTCTACTATTTTTGTGAAAACTCAAATAAACTTTATGTTTTTGGTTACAATTTTAGTTAAATAAAAAACTGAAAATTTTGTCATGCCCGACGCCTCAGTACGCCATGTTGCCTGGGTGAGCATAATGTTGATAACTGGGAAAAAAGAAAATAAGGTTTTTAATGATGATAATGTGTTTTCCGCCACTTATTCTAGCGATCCAATGTCCTGCAATGCCAACTGCCACTGCTCGACGAAGAACTACAAGCCAATGTGCGGCCCTGATGGCGTGACCAACTACTTTTCGCCCTGTTTTGCCGGTTGCACGAGCTACGATTCAGCAAATAAGGTATTTTTTGTTTACTTGTGTATACTCACGTGTTACCAAAAATACATGTTTTTTTCTGACAGAAATTCGGCAGCTGTTCCTGCTTTGGCTCCGGTGGCACTTTTTCCTCTTCCTCGACGGCCATGGGCAACGCCTTCCTCACCGCTGGCCGCTGTCCGAATGACTGCGGCAATAAGTTTCCCATCTACATTACCGTCCTCTCGGTGTGCAATCTGATTGCCGCCTTTGCCCGAACGGGCGACACCATCATCACAATGCGATCAGTGGAGCCGAGGGATAAGAACTTTGCCATGGGACTGGCCGGCATGATCTTCTCTGTCTTTGGTAAGTCTTTTAGTTTTTGTTTGTTGATAAGGTATAGCACTGAATTTTATTGTCATTCTCTTTTGTTTCAGCCTTCATTCCTTATCCAATGATATACGGCTTCATCATCGACTCGACGTGCCTCGTTTGGGAGAAGGCCTGTGGAAAGGTTCGTTTGAGGTTCTTATTGGGCCATTGAAACTGGCACAACTAAATATTTCCTTTTTTCAGACCGGAAACTGCTGGCTCTACGACATGGACAAGTTTCGCGTCTACCTGCACGTCAGCTCGCTCATCTTCATCTTCATCGGCATCTCCCTGGAGCTGGGCATGGTCTACTTTGCCGACCGAATCAAGTACCTCTACGATGATGAGGAGGATGAGGAAGAAGACAATGATGGCGGTGGCGTTAAGAGAGAAAAATTTGAGCTCAAAGATGCTGAAAATGGACGTGATTTGAACGCTAATGTGACGGTAGTGACCAATGGCAATATGGAAAATGAGGAGGATGAAGAAGAAGACTTGAGACTTCAGCAACCTAAAAATGGAAACATTGAAAACTTTGGCTTGATTGCTAATCTTGGCAGTTCGAACACTGCTGATGCAAGTGTCAATAAGTGAAGCTCTTTTACACATCTAGTTTTTGCTTAAATTTTTGTCAATTATTTTTACTAACTTTCTAGTTCAATTTTTATATGATTTTTCATTGTTTTTAACGTTTATTTTGGCCCTAAAATAAACAATCAACAAATAATACAATTTATTTCAGTATCAAAATTTGATGTAAAAAGGCGTGAGATTAGAAAAAGGTATAACAAACATTACAAAAAGATAGATTCGCCGAGCAAAGCACTGCAATACAAAAAGGTAACAAAATTAGTTAAGTTTGCCTAAATTTGTGTTTATGTGTGCCATTTCATTTGACTGAAACAATCGCAATTGAAAAATTATCAAAAGTACCTAAATGTGTGTGTGTGTGTGTGCTTGTGCAACAAAGCAAGCCTAAATGACTACAGTTTACGAACCTTCAAAGGTGAGATTGCATCTTTTCAGAGGATTAGCTTTTTGAAAACAAAGACGCTGAAGGCAGCTTTTTGCTGATTGCTGAAGTTGAGCTGCTGCTTCCTGTTTCACCGTTTGAATCTAAATTAGAATCCTTCTTCTTTTGTTCTTGTTCACAGCTAAGCTCCGTTTTGTACTTGACGTAGGGACTGTAGATGTCAAAGCCCAGCGAGACGACATTGTCAAAAAGAATGCGATAGCGAAGAGGCAGCAAGGCAAAGTTGATGAGCTGCATCGGCGGCCAAATTGCCCATTCTACCACGTAGATATTCTCCAGGCCTTTCTCTACCAGCTCGCCCTTTACATGGCGCCAGCTGGAGCGTTCACAGATGCCCAGAGTGCTGAAGTACACTGCAAGGATGAAAAAAGAAGAATTAGAAGTTATGAATTGCAAAAAAGCTAGTCGCTTGAAAGTCACCAAAGAGATTGACCGGACTGAAGACGACCTGGTCGAGGAGGATCTTCTTGGCGAGCACCAGCGGCGTCCGCCGACTGCCCAGGCACCGGTCCAGGAGGATGTACCAGTAGTGGGTGACCACGCCGGTGGTCAGCCCGGCGGCGGTCATGTGCGCCGAGCGGACCAGGTTGAATCCATTGCTTTGCTTTGATCCCTGCCTTCACTGAAGGAGCCCTCAGTGGAGTCACTTTTCAGTCCCTTTTCACCGTTTTTCTTCTCCTCCTTCTCCTCCTCCAGCGACCGCATGAGAATGTCGTAGTTCTGCTGGATGGAGTCGCCGACGGTGCCCATCGCCGCGGAGATCAGCGCATTGGTGGCGAGGAGGTGGGCGCTGCCGAAGACGACTGAGTGGAGGAAGGCGGTCAGGCGGCCGCCGCGGCTTCGAAGCGCCGACATCAACGAGGAGTTGAGGAGCGTCGACATTGCTCGGTGGTGGTGGTGAGGAGGAGGAGGAGGATGATCTACAGTGATGCACTACAGCACACTACTGAACGAGGGAAACGACCAAAGTGGTGAACTAGTGTTGTGCTGTGCTTAGAATGAATGGTGGGATAATTACCGCTTTATGAGGAGATAAAGATGGGAAAACTGGGAGAACATCATCATCTGATGAAGAGCATCTTTAGAGGACACATCGGCAGTAGCAGCAGTAACGGCAGCAGAGAGCACGTGTTTACATCTGCACGGCAAGCGCAGCAGCGCTGCTGACATCTACTTGCCAGCATTAAAACCAATACATTCTGGGCTTTTGGTGCCTGTTGCTAAAGGAAAAAATTGGAAAAGTAGAAGCGAGAAACGGTCTCAATCAATGGCCGGCTTTTTATGTCAACGATTGACTGTTAGCCCGGCAATAGGATGTCCAGCATGACGCCCAAGGTGCTGATGTTCTCCATGGACACTGCTGAGGAGGAGCGTGGGCACAAGCGGACGGGCACAAAGGACGAGGACGCCGCCGCCGCCGCCTCCAGTGAGCACCGACTGGAGGCGCAGATCGGCGAGCTGGCCAGCGGCCTGTCGGCGGTGAAGCACGAGCAGGAGTACATGGCGGTAAGGGAGCGCATCCACCGGCAGATCAACGAGAGCACCAACTGGCGCGTCCTCCTCTGGGCCAGCTTCGAGGCGCTCCTCCTCGTGGCGATGACCCTCGGTCAGGTGCTCTTCCTCAGGCGGTTCTTCGAGGTGCGACGAGTCGTCTAGAGTCGTCTGCTGCGTGCTTCCTCCTGCAGAAGGTCACTGAGATGACGGTGATGATGACGATGATGGTGATCCGCCGATGACCACTGTGAAACTCCATTCCACTTGAGCTGAGATGCACTGTCTCGCTTTGCAATTCTACTTTTGTCACAATCATCATCATCATCATTACCAATTCTCACTACTCCTTTCGGTGAGAATTCTACCAAAATTTCATATCATGTTTTTTTCCGTTTAATAACCAAACTTCTCGTTTGTGCACGTGCTGGTAGCCCTGCAGCCTGCAAACTCATGCGCAGTATGGCCTTCCTGCTGCCACACAGGCCGAACGGCCCCTCGAAGTAGGCGGCGAGCCATCTCCTCCTCCCTTCCTGGTGCAGTCCGAGGCCTGCCCTAAGGCCTCAAGACCCCGAGAGCACCACCACCACTCCTGGCCACGGCCTCCCGCGAAGAGTCCTGCGACGGTGTTGACGTCGCCGGTCGAGACAAGAACGGAGTGGGCTGAGGTGCTCGGTGGAGCGAGGAGATGAGGCGAAGTGGCGGAACAGTCCCGCCGAAACTAAACCTCCACACACAGAGTGGGAGCATGTCCGCTCGTTCACTGTGTCAGCTCATTCATCGTTCCTCCATCTCGTCTCTTGTAATCTCACCAGGCAGCGAGGCCCAAAGGCGGGGTCATCTGCCCGAGAGCCTCGAGACGTTGAGGAGCGCCTCTGCGGTGAGGAAGTGGAGTGGAGAGAAAGCGGTGGCTGCGCTGTTTCGGAGAAGTCTCGTCTGGCGCTAGGTAGTTGCGAGAGTGTCGACGTGTTGACGGTTTTGTGTGGCGTTCAGTGTCTTGCCATTTTGTTGAATGTCTGAGAGATAATGTTGGGATAGAGTTTAGTTTCTTGTTTGGTGGCGAGTGGTGTGACTTTGGTGATTTTTGACTTTCTCGGCGAGGCAGTGTTGCATACTTCTTTTGTAAGGATGGCGACTGGTGAACTCAGCTGCACAAATGATTTAAAAAAGTAGGGAGAGAAAGATAATTAAAGGGAGAGAAAGAGCAAAAGAGCACCAGCAGCAGCTGCAATGCTGGACTGGCAGTAATTGGTTGGTGGTTGCTAGGATGAAGAGCTGAAGAGTTGCATCATTTACATTTACAACGCAACAAATCATTGGGCGAAAAGAGAAAGACTGTGATGTGATGGTAAAATCTGCACAAAAGGCCTATGTTGGGTTTTGAAGTGGCGGCTGCTGTTTATTTGAGTACGATGCAGTGAACCCTGCAGCAGCAAGTGAAACAGCAAGTAAACTGCTGCAGTCTACAGAGAGGCAATGACCGGTTATTCAAATCAACTTGTGAATTTAAGGGATAAAGTTCAGTTCTTTTGATGATTTTATTTAACTAAAAGTTAGAAAATTGAGATTACAGAAAAGATGAGATGATGATACACACTTTATTTTACAGCCAAATGACGATATTTTACAGAGAAGCAATAAATTGTTAAACACAAGAACAAGTCTTGCAACTGAGCCGTTCAGTAGCTCTTTTTACTGCTGCTGACAGTTTCCCAAAATGTTTGCTGATGATGATGATGATGATGATGGTGATGCTGGTGTGGAAAGCGTGCAGCTGTTGATGTTGTTGTTGTTGTTGTTGTTGTTGTTCACAAGGCCAAAAACGGGCACATTCTGCAGAGTAGAAAGTACCTCGTCACACTATTTAGTACCACCGGTTGTATGGGGTTGTAGGATCAAGATGATTGTGAGCAGAGGGTTTCTGACAGAACTGACCACACTGGATTTCAACCGTCGATGTTGATTTCAGTTGATCATTTCGGGCAAATGCTTCCAGGCACTGCGGGCACGGAAGGGCTTCCTCTCCGAGTGATGAACCGAAATGAGCGTCCAATTCGACTTTTCGGGTAAATGCCGCCGGGCAGGCAGTGCACGGAACGGCTTCACCTCGGTGTGAGGAGCAATGTGAGCGGCAGATTGGCAGAGTGGCACCTTCCAGAGCAGAGGTGACACTCGAACGGCAGCTTTTTGGCGTGCCAGAAGATGTTTCTGTAGAGAGTAGGGCTGGCGAGCGGCGTGGCACACTTTACACTCATTCGTGTGCAGAGACATCGAGGAGAATGCCGCCGCTGACGACAGTCATCGAGCAGAGTCGCTTTCGACTGGCGACTACCACGCCCAGTGCTAGTCGGTAAGGGCTAACGTGGAGAGCCCACAAAAGCTAACGTTGACTACGATTCGAAGAACACTTCTCACTGACCACTGTATTTTTCATCTCTATGACTAAAGATTAACGCAAATTAAAAATTGATTATGATTACTTTATCTTTCGCTGTACCTTACTGCTTTACTATTTGAGCAATGAAGTTTCTAATGGCAGACAATGTGAGCCGGTCCAGTGTGTGCTGGTTTGTGCTGTTTTGGTAATTTGAGAATCGAAGCAACTAGCTCCAGTAGGCACCAGCTTTGCACAACGGTTCCAATTGTGCAGTGTGTGTACAGCATCAGCAAATGCGGTGTTCACTGTATACTGGCAAAAGTGAAGAGATAGAGAAGTACCTCAATGTAATTACTCCTTAAAACAAAACATGTACTCAATAAATAAAAAACACTTTTTTAATATTACAAAGTGGGCCTAAAAAGCCACTTGAATAGCCTGCGTAACTCGATAAACTACTAATAAAACAAGGGCCTTAAAAAGCCACTTGAACTAATTCTAGCATTTCATTTAATAGAAAAACTTGTGCACTACGGTTTATTGTTAACTGAACTGAAAAACGTTCCCACAGGGTCAGCTTGCTCAGAACAGAAATGGTGTTGTACCGGTGGACACAGAAGAGAAACAGTGTTCGGAGAGCAGCATCGGTACCTCAAAAAAATGAACGGTTACCTTCAGAGTACATTTAATAGAAACGAATTGCGATGTTCCCTGATGGCACAGTACTCGTTGCGCTGCATTTTCCTAATTAAAACGAAATGAGGGTGACAGCCAGTCAGAAAAAACTAAGTCAGTATCTGTCGGTATACTGCAGAGAAAGTGTGTGCATGTGCTGGCACTGCCACTCAAATGGCCCTGAACGGACTTTGCCTGTCGCAATGAGGCTAACTCCCTCCCAGCCACCACTGACTAACCGAATTGAGTTCTAGTTTGACTTTCTTTATTTTTTGCCGTCAAATGTGTTCACCTTTCTCACTTTCCTTTTCTGTTTGTCGCCTCTCAACTACTTGTTGCCATGTGAACTGTTGCTCAGTTGGAGTGAATGATAGTCGGTGTTAGAGTCTGAGGGTCTCTCTCTTTACCTAGCCAGCCTCATTGACTCAAAAACAAGACTTTCATTTCAGTCGAGAGCGCCTACTCCGCGCAGCACAACACAACAAACTCTTTCCCAGTGAACCGTTGAAGCAAAACTACAAGGCCAGTTTGAGTCAATCCCACTGCCATCTTCTCTATCTTTTTCATCTTCTCTTATCTTCATTTAGAAAACTATTAGTCTTTCTAGTTTGGTAGAGTACAGTGGTAACGTCATCTACGACGTCCCCGCTGCAGTCTCGCTGCACGTTTTTTTCCTCCGCTTTCACATTGTTGTTGTTGTGACGATTCACAGCATTTCCTCCACGCTTCATCGTCAGATTTAAAGTAAGTTCCTTTATCATGCATGAAAGTGTTTGCTTCACACACATCCGTTTACAAAGTTTCATTTTGATCAGCAGACTAAACAACAAGAGTTCGCAAACCTTGGCATAGCTACTGGAGCTTTTGCGTCCAGTCGCTGGATGCCCTGTTTTCAGACGCTCTTTTCAAACACACACGCCCTAACTGAAAGTAAGTCTCTTGTTCCTAGACTGTGGTTAACTCTGAATCACAGTCACCCAGGGCATCTTCACTTACTTGCTTTTGATTGCAACAGGACAAACAGCACAAACGGCGTGTTCAGTGGTAACGTCATCTACGACGTCCCCGCTGCAGTGCTCGCTGCACGTTTTTTTCCTCCGCTTTCACATTGTTGTTGTTGTGACGATTCACAGCATTTCCTCCACGCTTCATCGTCAGATTTGAAGTAAGTTCCTTTATCATGCATGAAAGTGTTTGCTTCACACACATCCGTTTACAAAGTTTCATTTTGATCAGCAGACTGAACAACAAGAGTTCGCAAACCTTGGCATAGCTACTGGACCTTTTGCGTCCAGTCGCTGGATGCCCTGTTTTCAGACGCTCTTTTCAAAACACACACCGCCCTAACTGAAAGTAAGTCTCTTGTTCCTAGACTGTGGTTAACTCTGAATCACAGCTCACCTAGGGCATCTTCACTTACTTGATTTTGTTGCTTTTCAGGAACCGCTGGATACAGCAAGTCGCTGAGCCACCAACACTTGGCAGCTCTTGCCTCTGTTAGTGCTGTAGTGTCTGCCGTTACTCACCAAAACTTTTCCTCTAACAACGACCGGTAAGAAGTCCGCTCTCTACCGTTTCCAGTCTGACCTTTTCCCATTCCACTTTCATTCCCACTCCTTCTGGCTGCTGACGCTGTAATAGTCGACAACAAGAGATATGGAGGGAAAAGAGCAATTCAAGTATGAGCAAGCGGCCGTCGAGGCGCTCAAAACTCTGCTCGCCCGAGCTGATTTCGGCCGCTTGTCAGACGACACCGTGGACCAGCTGCTGGACGAAAGCTTCAAGGTCCCGCTCACTGTCTCCCTGTGGAACGCCGTTCTGGCGGCTGTCGTCTTCTACGCTCCAGCAGAGAAGCTACCGCAACTGCTCAGCTACCTGCAGTACTCGATGGTACGTCAGCTCGGACGTATCAAAGCCGTACCGAAGTCATTCTTTGGCCACTTCATTCCGCAGCTCTGGGAGCTAACGACGTACTGCAGGGATATTCGAAAGAGCGACTGGTACCGCCATCAGACGCAGAGCAACGATGATGCCAATAATAATGACGAAGTGGGAGATGCTCAGTCGTCGCCGCCTCCGCCTCAGCCAGAGCCCTACAAGGTCTGCAAACTAAATAAGCGCGTCAAGTTTCCCATTTCCTTTATGCCGGTCGATCCTCAAGACCCTGACCAGAAACGGGTGACACCAGCGATGGAGAGCTTTGAGTGTGCAATTCTCGGCTTGCTGGCAATGCTGATCGACATGGTGAGCGGCCAAGAGGAGGCAGAAACGCTGTTCCTCTGTAAAGTGGCCACAAAGAAGAGCGCAAAGAAGGATGCAAAGAAGAACACAGAAAAGGTCACAAAGAAAGTTACCAAGGAGGCCACAAAGGAAGTTATAAAGAAGGCCACAAAGAAAGGCGCAAAGAAGAACACAAAAAAGGACACAGAAAAGGGCCCAACGAAGACGGGGTTCCAGCTGCTGCAAGAACTGATGGCCGATGTGCTGGCCGAGCTGGCGCCACTGTTGGAAACACTTGAAAATGGAAACATTCTTGAAAACTCTGATGCAGTTCTCACCGCAAAGCAGTTGGTCACCATCGAGAGCGCAAAGATGGGCCTGAAAGCGCTGATGCGCGCCCGCAATGAACTTTCTGAAAACTGTTTGATGAACATTTGAAAATCAATCCCTGGGACAAAGTGGACAGTCAGATCAGCTCGGTGGCAACCGCCTTCAAGGCGGCGGTGGCTCAAAGCGGTTTCACCCATCCGAACCTCCAACTGAGCGCCTGCCAGAAGGCCGTTCTCAGCCTGAAGACCGCCCTGCTGAACTTCACCGAGTGGTCACCGACCCGGGACACGGCGGGCGAGCGCCCACTTCTCAGCCGACACACAGCCACCAATCGGCAGATGTTTGCAGCTACCGAAGAGCAAAATCCCTCACGGCAGTACTTCTCGGTGTCGGGCAACTTTGACATGAGTTACCACGCGTACCTTCTCAAAAATGGGCCCACCACACCGGAGGCGACACTGGCCAACAGCACCGCCGCCGCCGCCGCCTCATCCCAGACTCTCCACTGCATCGAGGTGCAGTGCCTGACGTCGCTCCCGAACGCCCTGCTCGGCTTTGCCACATTTTCTGACGCCGAGCAATGGCCAAATCTGTATGTTCATGGCTGGCCCTCTTCCACCATTCTCCAAACAGCCAACCTCAAGTTGGTGCTCTAGTAGCCAGACGGAGCAAGGCGTCATTGAGGGCCCACCAACTTGAGCCAGCTTGAGGGCCCCGAGGCAATGATCGAACTTCCAACGGCCCAGCTTGAAATGAGTCGTCACGCTGCTGTTGGACCGAAGCGTCGCGCCAGCCGTGGAGAACACCTTCAGCATGTGCCGCTTTCTGGTGAACGGCGCCGAGGTGATCCCGATCGAAGGAAGCCCCGAGTATGCGCAGGCGATGGCCGAGCTGGCGAAGAGAGCTGAGCTGAAGACGCCATTTGACGCCTGTCCAGTTTTGGCTCCCTCCAATTTCAACGATCTTCTGTGTACTTTGGCGAGGTGGAGTAGCAAGGGACACGGTTCTGCCATTGTGACGCCTTGCGTGAACGGCGCGCGAGGTGAATCCCAGATGACACCGGGAGAGTCACCCCGACCGACCTGAAAATGACGATCACCGCAATGAAGACGAGATTATGGATGCGGAAAACGGCGATGCCTACTTGGAACGATCACCACCGCCAAACAATGAAGCCGAAGGTCACCCCGACCGACCTGAAAATGACGATCACCGCAATGAAGATGAAATCATGGAGGTGGAAAATGACAATGCCTACTTGGAACGATCACCACCGTCCAACGATGAAGCCGAAGGTCACCCTGATCGACTTGAAAATGACAATGACCGCAATGAAGATGAAATCATGGAGGTGGAAAATGACAATGCTAACTTGGAACGATCACTACCGTCCAACGATGAAGCCGAAGGTTACCCCGACCGACTTGAAAATGACAATGACCGCAATGAAGATGAAATCATGGAGGTGGAAAATGACAATGCTAACTTGGAACGATCACCTCCGCCTAGCAACAATGACAGTGAGCTGCAGCGGCAGCTTCAGCATGAGGCCCAACACATTAAACCAAAGCCCTTGGATGACATGAAACGCATAGACCTCGCTGACAAGTCAAACAGCGATGATAAACTGGAGCAGCCAAATGATGAAACGGAACACTTTGAACCCATTGATGGCACTGAGAACATGGACATTGATGAAGAGTTAGTCAACGATGAGGGCCATCACCTCCAGCAGTTATCGCAGTCTTCAGCTTCAGGAGTTCACGAGTCAGCCAACGCTGAAAATGAAGTGCCTACTGTCAAAAACATCCTTGCCAAAGATTCCATTGCGGAGAAAGCCGCCGCCACTATGGACATTGATAGCGAAAAGATCACCACCGAAAAGGGCACCGCCACTACTGCTATCACCGCTGCTAATTGCCCGGCAATTGTAGCATCTTTTTCAACAACAACGTCAGGTAAAATGGCCAGTGAGAGAACAGTAGTGCAAAGGTACCAGATCTTAACAGTTTTTGTTTAACTTTTCTACCAGGTTTTTTGCCACAATCAGAGTCAACTCTCCAAACCGCCACAACTGAAGTCTCCGCACCACTATCTAGTCTTTCTTCGATGCACCAAAAAAACGACCGGATCTCCTTTTACGGGCTTCAATCTGAAAAGGCAACTCAAGCGTCCCCTTCAAAAACAACACATTTTCTACAGCAAAGTACATCATTTGCTTTTCGTGCTGTTCCTCGCGGTCAAAAGTCGCGGGAAAGATCACCAAGCCCAGACTATTTTCCTAAAGGAGATATAATTGCTTTCAAGTATAAAGTAGATCGTTTCTTGAGAGGAGGCAGTTTTGGCTTTGTGTTCAAGTGCCATACGGAGAATGAGGACAAGAAGAAATGTTTTTATGCAGTCAAAATCAGTTTCGAATTTGCTTTGTCTAAAAGCGACAAAGACACTGATGCCGCATTCGGTAAAACTCATATGAAGTTTCTGAAAGCGTTTAAAGAGATTCTAAAAGTTAACGAGGTTAGTTTTCTTGTTTGCTAAAAATTTGTTTTCTAAACATTATTGGTTTTTCATACTAATTTACACCTGTTTTCGTTTAGACTACCAAAAGAAGAGAACAGCATCCTAATCTGCTCCCCTTTTACGGCTTCACTTTTCACGAAGAAAAGAACTTGTATCGACTTGCAGAGGTGTACAGCCCAATGACAATGTCTTTGAGACGATACTTGATTTACTTGAAAGAAAAGAAAGAACGAGATTCCCAGCTCGATAGTCAAATCAGTCCTACTCATATCCTCGAAGGAACATGGCAAATCTTCAACGGCCTAAATGGCTTGAACGTAAGCAAATTGACAGCTAAAGCTGGTGCAGCATTCCTTTCGTTTGCTGCTGTTTTCTAACTGCTTCTTTACTGTTTTTTTCAGAACGTTCCAGGCTGTAATGCGTATCACTGTGACCTGAATCCGGATAACATCCTCGTTAAGTTTAGTAAGAATGAGGACAATGACAATGATCCATTCAGTTTTGCGGCCAGACTTGGCTCTATCAAGATTGCCGACTTTGACAGTGTGAAGGAGATCTCAGAGAAGAATATTTCCTGTGACCGACCAGAGAACGAAATGTTTACCCGAGAGTGTCGACCGCCGGAGGTAATGCTTGGCCTGCCCTTTTGCAAAACAGCGGACGTCTGGAGCGTGGGCGTCATCACCGCTCAAATGGCCTTCAACCTGCCGGAAGTGCTCTTCGACGTGGACAACTCACACGCTCACCTCCGCTTAATTGACGAAATGATCGGCCTAGTAGAAAGAAACGACTGGAACGACATGATCTCGCTTACGTACGTTAAGAAGAATTACCAGGAGCGGTACTTTTCAAGTTATGCTCGAAATTTGATTGCTCGTTTCCCGAAGGAAAAATTTGATTTTACGCCTGGTTCTGTGATCCGTGTACCTGCACGCCCCTACAGCAATCCTCTCAGTAAGGGCACACTTGAAAGGCAGCTGAATGACTATAAGTCGAAGTATGTCAATATGCCTGAAGCTTATGCTGCGGCGAAAGTTGCGGAAGCGGTGAAGAAAATGCTGAAGGTAACTCCTTGTCGCCGTGCTTCAACCGAAGATCTCTTGAAACTGTTGGAAGAGTTTTGTGCAACTGATAATCACTAGTGTGATTCAATATTAACTGTTTGTGATAAATTGATATTTTTTCTTTCTGATAACTACTTAAAAACTACTGTAAGTTTGCCAATTTGATTAATAAAGTGTTTTAACACATTACCTTATCAAACACACACACACACACACACACCTGAACACTCATTTGAAGAGTTCTCTTTCACATCTTCCCGCTGTAGCAATAATGTGTGTGCTGCACAAGCAGTGTTAGTTAAAAAATTGTTGTCCAAATTAGTGCTCTCAACAGGCACAATCAGAAATACCAACTTGTGCACTGTTTGAACACGCCCAATAAAAACACTTGATGCACAACAAAAAGGCAAAAACACAACAGTTTGATAAGGTAAAGTACACAATTGGAAGTTAGGAAAACGAAGAAGTTTGAGTTATTAAACGGAAAAAACGATGATATGAAATTTTGGTAGAATTCTCACCGAAGGAGTAGTGAGAATTGGTAATGATGATGATGATGATTGTGACAAAAGTAGAATTGCAAAGCGAGACAGTGCATCTCAGCTCAAGTGGAATGGAGTTTCACAGTGGTCATCGGCGGATCACCATCATCGTCATCATCACCGTCATCTGAGTAACCTTCTGCAGGAGGAAGCACGCAGCAGACGACTCTAGACGACTCGTCGCACCTCGAAGAACCGCCTGAGGAAGAGCACCTGACCGAGGGTCATCGCCACGAGGAGGAGCGCCTCGAAGCTGGCCCAGAGGAGGACGCGCCAGTTGGTGCTCTCGTTGATCTGCCGGTGGATGCGCTCCCTTACCGCCATGTACTCCTGCTCGTGCTTCACCGCCGACAGGCCGCTGGCCAGCTCGCCGATCTGCGCCTCCAGTCGGTGCTCACTGGAGGCGGCGGCGGCGGCGTC
>JAMZRA010000005.1:14691339-14714717 GCA_024499935.1 Tyrophagus putrescentiae
TTCCTCACCGCTGGGCCCCTGTCCCCGAAGACTGCCCGGGAAAAAAGTTTCCCATCTACATTACCGTCCTCTCGGTGTGCCAAACTGATTGCCGGCCTTTGCCCCCAACGGGCGACACCATCATCACAAGCGATCAGTGGAGCGAGGGATAAGAACTTTTCCATGGGACCCGGGCCCCATGATCCCTTTTCTGTCTTTGGTAAGTCTTTTAGTTTTGTTTGTTGATAAGGTATAGCACTGACCTTTATTTTCATTCTCTTTTTTTTCAGCTTCATTTCCCTTTTCCAATGATCTACGGCTTCATCATCGACTCGACGTGCCTCGTTTGGGAGAAGGCCTGTGGAAAGGTTCGTTTGAGGTTCTTATTGGGGCCTTGAAACTGGCCAAACAAAATATTTCCTTTTTTCAGACTGGAAACTGTGGCTCTACGATATGGACCAGTTTCGCGTCTACCTGCACGTCAGCTCGCTTATCTTTATCTTCATCGGCATCTCATGAGCTGGGCATGGTCTACTTTTCCGACCGAATCAAGTACCTCAACGATGGAGAGGAGGATGAGGAGGAAACAATGTGGTGTTTTGGCGTTTTTAAAAGAGAAAAATGTGAGCTCAAAGATGCTTTAAAATGGGGCGTGATTAAACGCTAATGTAACGGCAGTGACCAATGGAATAGGGATGAGAAGGAAAAGGAGGATGAAGAGAAGATTGAGACTTCGCAACCTAAAAATGGAAACATTGAAACTTGGCTTTATTGCTAATCTTGGCATTCAAACACTGCTGATGCAAGTGTCAAAAGTGAAGTTTTTACCATCTAGTTTTGCTTAAATTTTTGTCAATTTTTACAAACTTCTAGTTCAATTTTATATGATTTTTCATTGTTTTTAAGGTTTATTTTGGACCTAAAATAAACAACCCAACAATAATACAATTATTTCAGTATCAAAATTTGATGTAAAAGGCTGAGATTAGAAAAAGGTATAACAAACATTACAAAAAGATAGATTCACCGAGCAAAGCACTGCAATACAAAAGGTAACAAAATTAGTTAAGTTGGCCTAATTTGTGTTTGTGTGTGCCATTTCATTTGACTGAAACAATCGCAAATGAAAAATTATTAAAGTACCTAAATGTGTGTGTGTGGTGTGCTTGTGCAACAAAGCAAGCCTAAATGACTACAGTTTACGAACCTTCAAAGGTGAGATTGCATTTTTTCAGAGGATTAGCTTTTGAAAACAAAGACGCTGAAGGCAGCTTTTTGCTGATTGCTGAAGTTGAGCTGCTGCTTCCTGTTTCACCGTTTGAATCTAAATTAGAATCCTTCTTCTTTTGTTCTTGTTCACAGCTAAGCTCCGTTTTGTACTTGACGTAGGGACTGTAGATGTCAAAGCCCAGCGAGACGACATTGTCAAAGAGAATGCGATAGCGAAGAGGCAGCAAGGCAAAGTTGATGAGCTGCATCGGCGGCCAAATTGCCCATTCTACCACGTAGATATTCTCCAGGCCTTTTTCCACCAGTTCGCCCTTTACATGGCGCCAGCTGGAGCGTTCACAGATGCCCAGAGTGCTGAAGTACACTGCAGGATGAAAAAAGAAGAATTAGAAGTTATGAATTGCAAAAAAGCTAGCCGCTTGAAAGTCACCAAAGAGATTGACCGGACTGAAGACGACCTGGTCGAGGAGGATCTTCTTGGCGAGCACCAGCGGCGTCCGCCGACTGCCCAGGCACCGGTCCAGGAGGATGTACCAGTAGTGGGTGACCACGCCGGTGGTCAGCCCGGCGGCGGTCATGTGCGCCGAGCGGACCAGGTTGAATCCATTGCTTTGCTTTGAGGCCTGCCCTTCACTGAAGGAGGTTCCCTCAGTGGAGTCACTTTTCAGTCCCTTTTCACCGTTTTTCTTCTCCTCCTTCTCCTCCTCCAGCGACCGCATGAGAATGTCGTAGTTCTGCTGGATGGAGTCGCCGACGGTGCCCATCGCCGCGGAGATCAGCGCATTGGTGGCGAGGAGGTGGGCGCTGCCGAAGACGACTGAGTGGAGGAAGGCGGTCAGGCGGCCGCCGCGGCTTCGAAGCGCCGACATCAACGAGGAGTTGAGGAGCGTCGACATTGCTCGGTGGTGGTGGTGAGGAGGAGGATGATCTACAGTGATGCACTACAGCACACTACTGAACGAGGGAAACGACCAAAGTGGTGAACTAGTGTTGTGCTGTGCTTAGAATGACAGGTGGGATAATTACCGCTTTATGAGGAGATAAAGATGGGAAAACTGGGAGAACATCATCATCTGATGAAGAGCATCTTTCAGAGGACACACAGCGTCAGTAGCAGCAGTAACGGCAGCAGAGAGCACGTGTTTACATCTGCACGGCAAGCGCAGCAGCGCTGCTGACATCTACTTGCCAGCATTAAAACCAATACATTCGGGGCTTTTGGTGCCTGTTGCTAAAGGAAAAAATTGGAAAAGTAGAAGCGAGAAACGGTCTCAATCAATGGCCGGCTTTTTATGTCAACGATTGACTGTTAGCCCGGCAACAAGATGTCCAGCATGACGCCCAAGGTGCTGATGTTCTCCATGGACACTGCTGAGGAGGAGCGTGGGCACAAGCGGACGGGCACAAAGGACGAGGACGCCGCCGCCGCCGCCTCCAGTGAGCACCGACTGGAGGCGCAGATCGGCGAGCTGGCCAGCGGCCTGTCGGCGGTGAAGCACGAGCAGGAGTACATGGCGGTAAGGGAGCGCATCCACCGGCAGATCAACGAGAGCACCAACTGGCGCGTCCTCCTCTGGGCCAGCTTCGAGGCGCTCCTCCTCGTGGCGATGACCCTCGGTCAGGTGCTCTTCCTCAGGCGGTTCTTCGAGGTGCGACGAGTCGTCTAGAGTCGTCTGCTGCGTGCTTCCTCCTGCAGAAGGTTACTCAGATGACGGTGGACTTCGGATGACGATGGTGATCCGCCGATGACCACTGTGAAATATACATTCCACGTTGAGCTGAGATGCACTGTCTCGCTTTGCAATTCTACTTTTGTCACAATCATCATCATCATCATCATACCAATTCTCACTACTCCTCTCGGTGAGAATTCTACCAAAATTTCATATCATCGTTTTTTCCGTTTAATAACTCAAACTTCTTCGTTTTCCTAACTTCCAATTGTGTACTTTACCTTATCAAACTGTTGTGTTTTTGCCTTTTTGTTGTGCATCAAGTGTTTTTATTGGGCGTGTTCAAACAGTGCACAAGTTGGTATTTCTGATTGTGTCTGTTGAGAGCACTAATTTGGACAACAATTTTTTAACTAACACTGCTTGTGCAGCACACACATTATTGCTACAGCGGGAAGATGTGAAAGAGAACTCTTCAAATGAGTGTTCAGGTGTGTGTGTGTGTGTGTGTGTGGTGTGTGTTTTGATAAGGTAATGTGTTAAAACACTTTATTAATCAAATTGGCAAACTTACAGTAGTTTTTAAGTAGTTATCAGAAAGAAAAAATATCAATTTATCACAAACAGTTAATATTGAATCACACTAGTGATTATCAGTTGCACAAAACTCTTCCAACAGTTTCAAGAGATCTTCGGTTGAAGCACGGCGACAAGGAGTTACCTTCAGCATTTTCTTCACCGCTTCCGCAACTTTCGCCGCAGCATAAGCTTCAGGCATATTGACATACTTCGACTTATAGTCATTCAGCTGCCTTTCAAGTGTGCCCTTACTGAGAGGATTGCTGTAGGGGCGTGCAGGTACACGGATCACAGAACCAGGCGTAAAATCAAATTTTTCCTTCGGGAAACGAGCAATCAAATTTCGAGCATAACTTGAAAAGTACCGCTCCTGGTAATTCTTCTTAACGTACGTAAGCGAGATCATGTCGTTCCAGTCGTTTCTTTCTACTAGGCCGATCATTTCGTCAATTAAGCGGAGGTGAGCGTGTGAGTTGTCCACGTCGAAGAGCTCTTTCAGCAGGTTGAAGGCCATTTGAGCGGTGATGACGCCCACGCCCCAGACGTCCGCTGTTTTGCAAAAGGGCAGGCCAAGCATTACCTCCGGCGGTCGACACTCTCGGGTAAACATTTCGTTCTCTGGTCGGTCACAGGAAATATTCTTCTCTGAGATCTCCTTCACACTGTCAAAGTCGGCAATCTTGATAGAGCCAAGTCTGGCCGCCCAGCTGAATGGCTCATTGTCATTGTCCTCAATCTTACTAAATTTAACGAGGATGTTTTGCGAGTTCAGGTCACAGTGATACGCATTACAGCCTGGAACGTTCTGAAAAAAACAGTAAAGAAGCAGTTAGAAAACAGCAGCAAACGAAAGGAATGCTGCACCAGCTTTAGCTGTTAATTTGCTTACGTTCAAGCCATTTAGGCCGTTGAAGATTTGCCATGTTCCTTCGAGGATATGAGTAGGACTGATTTGACTATCGAGCTGGGAATCTCGTTCTTTCTTTTCTTTCAAGTAAATCAAGTATCGTTTCAAAGACATTGTCATTGGGCTGTACACCTCTGCAAGTCGATACAAGTTCTTTTCTTCGTGAAAAGTGAAGCCGTAAAAGGGGAGCAGATTAGGATGCTGTTCTCTTCTTTTGGTAGTCTAAACGAAAACAGGTGTAAATTAGTATGAAAACCAATAATGTTTAGAAAACAAATTTTTAGCAAACAAGAAAACTAACCTCGTTAACTTTTAGAATCTCTTTAAACGCTTTCAGAAACTTCATATGAGTTTTCCGAATGCGGCATCAGTGTCTTTGTCGCTTTTAGACAAAGCAAATTCGAAACTGATTTTGACTGCATAAAAACATTTCTTCTTGTCCTCATTCTCGTATGGCACTTGAACACAAAGCCAAAACTGCCTCCTCTCAAGAAACGATCTACTTTATCTTGAAAGCAATTATATCTCCTTTAGGAAAATAGTCTGGGCTTGGTGATCTTTCCGCGACTTTTGACCGCGAGGAACAGCACGAAAAGCAAATGATGTACTTTGCTGTAGAAAATGTGTTGTTTTTGAAGGTGGACGCTTGAGTTGCCTTTTCAGATTGAAGCCCGTAAAAGGAGATCTGGTCGTTTTTTTGGTGCATCGAAGAAAGACTAGATAGTGGTGCGGAGACTTCAGTTGTGGCGGTTTGGAGAGTTGACTCTGATTGTGGCAAAAAACCTGGTAAAAAAGTTAAACAAAAACTGTTAAGATCTGGTACCTTTGCACTACTGTTCTCTCACTGGCCATTTTACCTGACGTTGTTGCTGAAAAAGATGCTACAGTTGCCGGGCAATTAGCAGCGGTGATAGCAGTAGTGGCGGTGCCCTTTTCGGTGGTGATCTTTTCGCTATCAATGTCCATAGTGGCGGCGGCTTTCTCCGCAATGGAATCTTTGGCAAGGATGTTTTTGACAGTAGGCACTTCATTTTCAGCGTTGGCTGACTCGTGAACTCCTGAAGCTGAAGACTGCGCAAACTGCTGGGGGTGATGGCCCTCATCGTTGACTAACTCGTCATCAATGTCCATGTTCTCAGTGCCATCATTGGGCTCAAAGTGTTCCGTTTCATCATTTGGCTGCTCCAGTTTATCATCGCTGTTTGACTTGTCAGCGAGGTCCATGCGTTTCATGTCATCCAAGGGCTTTGGTTTAATGTGTTGGGCCTCATGCTGAAGCTGCCGCTGCAGCTCACTGTCATTGTTGCTAGGCGGAGGTGATCGTTCCAAGTTAGCATTGTCATTTTCCACCTCCATGATTTCATCTTCATTGCGGTCATTGTCATTTTCAAGTCGGTCGGGGTAACCTTCGGCTTCATCGTTGGACGGTAGTGATCGTTCCAAGTTAGCATTGTCATTTTCCACCTCCATGATTTCATCTTCATTGCGGTCATTGTCATTTTCAAGTCGATCAGGGTGACCTTCGGCTTCATCGTTGGACGGTGGTGATCGTTCCAAGTAGGCATTGTCATTTTCCACCTCCATGATTTCATCTTCATTGCGGTGATCGTCATTTTCAGGTCGGTCGGGGTGACCTTCGGCTTCATTGTTTGGCGGTGGTGATCGTTCCAAGTAGGCATCGCCGTTTTCCGCATCCATAATCTCGTCTTCATTGCGGTGATCGTCATTTTCAGGTCGGTCGGGGTGATCATCGTCCCTGAAGTGGTCACCTACATGGTGAGCTGCTTCATCTGCCTCAACAGGCGCCTGACCGCCCTCCTCTTCTGTGAACGAAACAAAGGGCGTCAACACGAGACCTCTGGCGCAGAGACCCGCTGCTCCCTTAATGGCGTACTTCCACTCTTTTCGCTCAAAGTACACGAGAAGATCGTTGAAATTGGAGGGAGCCAAAACTGGACAGGCGTCAAATGGCGTCTTCAGCTCAGCTCTCTTCGCCAGCTCGGCCATCGCCTGCGCATACTCGGGGCTTCCTTCGATCGGGATCACCTCGACGCCGTTCACCAGAAAGCGGCACATGCTGAAGGTGTTCTCCACGGCTGGCGCGACGCTTCGGTCCAACAGCAGCGTGACGACCATTTCAGAGCGGCCGTTGGGAAAGGTTCGTTCAATTCCTCTTCGGTGCCCTCAAGCTGGCTCAAGTTGGTGGGCACCTCAATGACGCCTTGCTCCGTCTGGCTATAGAGCACCAACTTGAGGGTGGCTGTTTGGAGAAGGTAGGAAGAGGGCCAGCCATGAACATACAGATTTGGACATTGCTCGGCGTCAGAGAATGTGGCAAAGCCGAGCAGGGCGTTCGGGAGCGACGTCAGGCACTGCACCTCGATGCAGTGGAGAGTCTGGGATGAGGCGGCGGCGGCGGCGGTGCTGTTGGCCAGTGTCGCCTCCGGTGTGGTGGGCCCATTTTTGAGAAGGTACGCGTGGTAACTCATGTCAAAGTTGCCCGACACCGAGAAGTAACTGCCGTGAGGGATTTTGCTCTTCGGGTAGCTGGCAAACATCTGCCGATTGGTGGCTGTGTGTCGGCTGAGAAGTGGGCGCTCGCCCGCCGTGTCCCGGGTCGGTGACCACTCGGTGAAGTTCAGCAGGGCGGTCTTCAGGCTGAGAACGGCCTTCTGGCAGGCGCTCAGTTGGAGGTTCGGATGGGTGAAACCGCTTTGAGCCACCGCCGCCTTGAAGGCGGTTGCCACCGAGCTGATCTGACTGTCCACTTTGTCCCAGGGATTGATTTTCAAATGTTCATCAAACAGATTTTCAGAAAGTTCATTGCGGGCGCGCATCAGCGCTTTCAGGCCCATCTTTGCGCTCTCGATGGTGACCAACTGCTTTGCGGTGAGACCTTCATCAGAGTTTTCAAGAATGTTTCCATTTTCAAGTGTTTCCAACAGTGGCGCCAGCTCGGCCAGCACATCGGCCATCAGTTCTTGCAGCAGCTGGAACCCCGTCTTCGTTGGGCCCTTTTCTGTGTCCTTTTTTGTGTTCTTCTTTGCGCCTTTCTTTGTGGCCTTCTTTATAACTTCCTTTGTGGCCTCCTTGGTAACTTTCTTTGTGACCTTTTCTGTGTTCTTCTTTGCATCCTTCTTTGCGCTCTTCTTTGTGGCCACTTTACAGAGGAACAGCGTTTCTGCCTCCTCTTGGCCGCTCACCATGTCGATCAGCATTGCCAGCAAGCCGAGAATTGCACACTCAAAGCTCTCCATCGCTGGTGTCACCCGTTTCTGGTCAGGGTCTTGAGGATCGACCGGCATAAAGGAAATGGGAAACTTGACGCGCTTATTTAGTTTGCAGACCTTGTAGGGCTCTGGCTGAGGCGGAGGCGGCGACGACTGAGCATCTCCCACTTCGTCATTATTATTGGCATCATCGTTGCTCTGCGTCTGATGGCGGTACCAGTCGCTCCTTTGAATATCCCTGCAGTACGTCATTAGCTCCCAGAGCTGCGGAATGAAGTGGCCAAAGAATGACTTCGGTACGGCTTTGATACGTCCGAGCTGGCGCACCATCGAGTACTGCAGGTAGCTGAGCAGTTGCGGTAGCTTCTCTGCTGGAGCGTAGAAGACGACAGCCGCCAGAACGGCGTTCCACAGGGAGACAGTGAGCGGGACCTTGAAGCTTTCGTCCAGCAGCTGGTCCACGGTGTCGTCTGACAAGCGGCCGAAATCGGCTCGGGCGAGCAGAGTTTTGAGCGCCTCGACGGCCGCTTGCTCATACTTGAATTGCTTTTTCCCCTTCATATCTCTTGTTGTCGACTATTACAGCGTCAGCAGCCAGAAGGAGTGGGAATGAAAGTGGAATGGGAAAAGGTCAGACTGGAAACGGTAGAGAGCGGACTTCTTACCGGTCGTTGTTAGAGGAAGAGTTTTGGTGAGTAACGGCAGACACTACAGCACTAGCAACGGCAAGAGCTGACAAGTGTTGGTGGCTCAGCGACTTGCTGTATCCAGCGGTTCCTGAAAAGCAACAAAATCAAGTAAGTGAAGATGCCCTGGGTGAGCTGTGATTCAGAGTTAACCACAGTCTAGGAACAAGAGACTTACTTTCAGTTAGGGCGGTGTGTGTTTTGAAAAGAGCGTCTGAAAACAGGGCATCCAGCGACTGGACGCAAAAGCTCCAGTAGCTATGCCAAGGTTTGCGAACTCTTGTTGTTTAGTCTGCTGATCAAAATGAAACTTTGTAAGCGGATGTGTGTGAAGCAAACACTTTCATGCATGATAAAGGAACTTACTTTAAATCTGACGATGAAGCGTGGAGGAAATGCTGTGAATCGTCACAACAACAACAATGTGAAAGCGGAGGAAAAAAACGTGCAGCGAGCACTGCAGCGGGGACGTCGTAGATGACGTTACCACTGAACACGCCGTTTGTGCTGTTTGTCCTGTTGCACTCAAAAGCAAGTAAGTGAAGATGCCCTAGGTGAGCTGTGATTCAGAGTTAACCACAGTCTAGGAACAAGAGACTTACTTTCAGTTAGGGCGGTGTGTGTTTGAAAGAGCGTCTGAAAGCAGGGCATCCAGCGACTGGACGCAAAAGCTCCAGTAGCTATGGCAAGGTTTGCGAACTCTTGTTGTTCAGTCTGCTGATCAAAATGAAACTTTGTAAACGGATGTGTGTGAAGCAAACACTTTCATGCATGATAAAGGAACTTACTTTAAATCTGACGATGAAGCGTGGAGGAAATGTTGTGAATCGTCACAACAACAGCAATGTGAAAGCGGAGGAAAAAAACGTGCAGCGAGAGCTGCGGCGGGGACGTCGTAGATGACGTTACCACTGAACACAGAAGAGTGTAAGTGTGCAGCGCGCACTCAAAAGCAAGTAAGTGAAGATGCCCTAGGTGAGCTGTGATTCAGAGTTAACCACATTGACAGAACTTCAGAGGCCGGTGTTTTGCAAGGTCTGGATCCGGCGACGCAAAAGCAGTAGTATGGAAGGTTGCCCTTGTTGTTAGCTGTGATCAATAACTTTTAACGGAGTAGAATTCATATGATAAAGGATTACTTACTTTCGAGAATGGGAAGTGTGATGTTAACAACAATGAAGCGTGAAAACAAGTGCATCAGACTGACGCAAAGTCAGTAGATGACGTTCCTGACACGATTGTGTAGTGTTGCAGCGCGCTCGCAGCCCTACTTTGTCAAACACTTCTGAGCAGCCAAAAGCTGTCCTGAGTGTACTTCTGGAATGTGCACTGGCAACTGGCAGTAATTGCTTCAAAGGTGAACCGTTCCGTGCACTGCCTGCCCGCAATTCCGAAAGCGTGGACAGCATCGTGCAATCGAAGAGCTTCTGCGCAGTGCGGACATGCCGAAATGATACTATCACACATCGAACCGGTTGAATGATTCAAGTGGTCCCGTCTGTCAGACCTCTGCTCCACACTACATCTTTCCAAACCCCATTACAACTGGTGTACTGAAAAGTGTGACCGAGGTCACTTCTTACCTGGAATGTGCCACTCTTGGCCTTGTGACACAACAGACATCCACACATGCAGCTGCAAGCCTTCCCACAGCACCCATCATCATGTCTATCCATCAGCAACATTTGAACGCCCGAAAGAGCTCGAACGTCATTGCGACTGTTCTGTTTACATTTGCGTTCTTAAACTATCCGTACGAAAAGCTGTTCTCATCTCATCTTTGCTGAACATTTCACTTAGAAATCATCAAAACTGAATTATCCCTATCGACAGTGTTGAATCCGTGTGCTCTGTTCTGTCAGTAACTTGCTGTCACCAATGCAGTCTTGCATCTACTCAAATACCCAACACCGATTCACAACCACATAGGCCTTTTGTGCCGACTTTTACCTCACATACGCTTCTTCGCCAAGATTGTTGGCGTTGTAAAGTAAATGAGCAACACTCAGCGCTCATGCCTCACCACCAACACAACGCCATCACATGGCACTCTGCATCGCACTTTTGCCTGTTCTTCACTTTAAATTATCTATCTACTCTCGTTCACTGCTTGTTTTAACAGTTCATTGCGCTGGTTACATTCGCCATTTGCCTTACAAATAAGAAGTATGCACACACTGCCTTTCGCGAATATAACTGATCACCATATCTACACTTTTGCCACCAACAGCAAAACTCATCAACAAACATTATCTTAACTCACTTAAAATATCAACAATTGACTGCACACACACGTCATTGCGCGTCGAGCACTCTAGCCATTACCTAGTGCGCTCACACTTCGTCTGCTGCACAGCGCTTCAACCGCTTTCGTCTTCCACTACAACTCCACACCGCAGAGGCACTCCTCAAAACCCATCTAGGCCTTTTCGCCGCAATTACCACGCCTTCCAGTTCTGTTCTCTTTTCCGCCCAATGATTTGTTGCGTTGTAAAGGTAATGATGCAGATCTTCATCCTAGCAACCACCAACCAATAACTGCCAGTCCAGCACCGCAGCCGCTGCTGGTGCTCTTTTGCTCTTTCTCTCCCTTTAATTATCTTTCTCTCTCTCTACCTTGTTTTAAAGTTCATCTGGCAGCCTGAGTTCACCAGTCGCCATTCCCTCATACAAAGTAAAGAAGATATGCACAACACTGCCTTCGCCGAGAATCAGTCAAACTGAAGTCACCAGAAAGTCATCACCACTACTGCCACCAAACAAGCAAACTAAACTCTATCACCAAACATTATCATCTCAGACATTCAACTAAAATGAGCCACGCCGCTGAGAACAACGCCAACGCCAACCGCTCGAGCGACGTCGAGCACTTCTACGCCAACTACCTAGAGCCGCCCAGACGAGACTTCTCTGCCGACAACAGCGCTGCCAACCGCTTTCGTCTTCCCACTACCAACTTCCTCACCGGCGAGAGAGCGCTCCCCTCAGAACGTCATCGAGTGCTCTTCCGCGGGCAGATGACCACCGCCTTCGAGGCCCTCGCTCGCCTGGTGACGATCTACGAAGATGACAGAGATGGCAGAGAACGACTGAACCTGAGCCTGAACCTCGCCCCATTCCACCGCCTGAACGAGCTGCTGGACATGCTGCGCCACTACCTGCTGTGGCTGGACGACGGCTTTGAGCTCTTTCGGCTGGGACTGGGCTTCCGCCACTTTCGCCCTCATCCTCCTCGCTTCCACCGAGGCGACCTCACGCCCAACTGCCCCCGGTTCTTCGTCCTCGACCGGGCGACGCTCAACACCGTCGGCAGGGACTTCTTCGTCGGCGAGGACCTAGTGGAGCTCAAGGAGTGGCTGGTGGTGCTCGTACGAGGGCTCTTTGAGGGCCTTCGAGGGCAGGCACGTCGAAGACTGCAGCCAGTGAAGGGAGGAGGAGGAAGTGGACATCGCCGGCCATACCCATTTCGAGAGGAAGCCGTTCGGGCGCTGTGCTGGCAGCAGGAGGAGGCCATACTGGCGGCCGGAACTGAGTTTCTGCAGGCGGTGCAGGGCGTCACCAGCACTGTGCACAAGAGCATCGAGGAGAATGCCGCCGCTGACGACAGTCATCGAGCAGAGTCGCTTTCGACTGGCGACTACCACGCCCAGTGCTAGTCGGTAAGGGCTAACGTGGAGAGCCCACAAGAGCTAATACTGACTACGATTCGAAGAACACTTCTCACTGACCACTGTATTTTCTTCATCTCCATGACTAAAGATTAACGCAAATTAAAAATTGATTATGATTACTTTATCTTTCGCTGTACCTTACTGCTTTACTATTTGAGCAATGAGGTTTCTAATGGCAGACAATGTGAGCCGGTCCAGTGTGTGCTGGTTTGTGCTGTTTTGGTAACTTGAGAATCGAAGCAACTAGCTCCAGTGGGCACCAGCTCTGCACAACGGTTCCAATTGTGCAGTGTGTGTACAGCATCAGCAAATGGGGTGTTCACTGTATAGTGGCAAAAGTGAAAGAAATAGAGAAGTTCCTCAATGTAATTACTCTGACTCAGGCTGACATCCAATTCAGTCGCCCCAAATACCACTGTTGCTGATGCTGTTGTTTAGTTTTTGGCATTTTCTACAACTGTTGCCGCTTTTTGCTGGTTGCGGCTCAAATTACGAACCCTTTCTCTCTTTCCACCGCGGCCAAACATTAAGTGAATGAAAGAATGAAAAAATTAGTTTAACTGAATCACAAGTAAAAGCTTAGGCTTGCTATTGAAGTAATAATTTGTTTGGTTGATTTTATTTTGACTCGTACAGCTTTATGTCACAGAATTTTATTAGTGATGCTATGTACAGGGTGGTCTGTGGGTGCGTGTGCAAGACACAGACAGACAGACAACTAGATAAAGGTCAGGTTTCTGTCCGACGCAGGTCTCCTCGCTTCCTCTTCACTTCAGGTGTTCTCATGTTGCACACACGGTGTTTTCCACCACAAGGAACACACCGGGGGTGGCGGTTTTTCCAACACTTCAAGTCAGCTCACAACTCTTCCAAGAGCCTTCAACTTGCAGCTGGTGAGAGGGCAGCGCCAGACAGAGAGGGAGAGGGGGTGATAGGTTTGTGCCTGTGCGGGTGATGGGCGAGAAGTGGCGACCGGGGCTCTGTCCGCCACTTCTCACCGAGTACTTTGTGCGCCTTCTGCAGCAGAGAGGGGCAGACGGTGGCAGCGGTGGTGCTGCTGTTTCAAACTTTTTTGGAAAGTTTTCCACCCCACCTTTGCCATCGTTTCCTCCCCACCTTGCCGACAGCAAATGTCGCAGCCAGTCCGTCGTGAATCGAACCGTCGCGCCCTGAGTTGTCGGCGCAGAGAGTTGTGCGTTCAGACTGCAGTGAAGTCTCGCTCGGTGGCTCACTGCCCCGCGAGTTAGACCACTAGCCCACTGGCGGCCTGAACACTAGTGCCTCTACTGGACGGTAAGCTTTAACTGTGGTGGCGGGAAAAATGAGTGAATTAATGCTGAAAGGGCTTTGCTTTATGAGGCAGGAGCCGCCATCTACTCCTCAAAGTTAATTAGTTCTCTCTGGCGGCCTTTTTGCTGGGTTGCTCATCAATTGCTGCTGTTGCTGCCTATCTTTGCCCCTAATCAACAAAACCCAGTGTCCACCATCAAGCTCTATCAGGTGGTGTCCATTAAATTAGTTTGTGTGACAAAGTGACCAATTAGAACAAAGCGAGTTCAATGGGCATGAGAAGAAAAAAAAGAAGAAAGTCGCAGTGGCCTAGTAAAACAGTAATGTACTGAGTGATGCCTTGCTGTGACTGACCACACAGTTTGTTAAATGAAAAATTCATTTTTCTGTTCATTTCACCTTTTCTTCACCCTTCCTCACACTTCTTTCTTCGTCTTAAATTTCTGAAACGATAAAAAATAAAGGGTTCCAAAAGGGGTTTAAAGAATTAATCCGAATCGAAATCTACTACTACTACTCAAAAGCAGTCACAATTATAGCTGCGACTTGTAAAAAAACTTGTCAACTGAGGCAGAATCAACAGCAGCAGGAAAGAAAACAAGGTCAAAAGTGACCGTTGACAAAACCAAACGATAATTTGAACTTTTTAATTTTCTCTTCACACTGCTGCAACAGAGAGAGTCACTCGTGTCTTTGGGGCCAGGCTAGGCCATGAGGAGCACTGAGAATGACTCTGATTCGTCTGTTCACGCTGTCCCATAGGACAACACTGTTCCGCCTGTTTTGCAGCCGGCACGGCCGCGCACGTTGCGCTCACTGAAAAGAAAAATTGTGCAGACGTTTACACAAGCGTGGCACACAATAGCCAAGAGACAAGAGCCCGCCAAGAAGAAGTGTGTGTGTGTGTCCATGTGCCCAGTGCCATTCTTCTTCTTCTTCCTCTTCTTCTTCTCTTCCTCACTGGGTCTGTGCTTTATTAGCCCCTTGTCTTCCTCACACATTTTCCTTGCTTAATTTTTCAATTCTTTCTTTTTGCAGATTTCAGTACCCAAAATGGCACCAGAACATGCTGAAGATTTGGAGCTCTCTGGCAAGCTCCACTGTCGACTTCTTTCTTCGGCGAGGGACCAAACGACCGAGACTGGCTGATTCGGAAGAACCTGAGGCCACAGCAACAACAATAGCCAAAGCAGCAACCGCCGCTTCAGCAGCAGTTTCAGCAAGTGACACCGTTTCAGCTTTACTTGAAAGCTCTGCTCCTCAAAGCAAAGTGAACAACAATTGTGATGATGCTGCAGCTGCTGCTGCTTCTGCTGAGAAAATACTACACGCCCGAATCAAGCTTTTCTCAGCAATGGCGTTTTTAGCGACGCAGACTCTGCCAAAGAGGACAACAGCAGCCTTTGTGGTGACGACTACCTCACCGATGATGATGATGATGATGATGATGATGATGAACAGTTTGCTGAATCGGTCAGTGAGCTAGTTGCCTTCCGAAAGACAATTTGTGATGTTGTCGATGAGGCATGAGGGATTCAAGTGGAAGCGAGTCAGAGACTGATCTGAAGAGCCAGCAGAAGAAGAGAAAACACTCGGAGAGCGAGATGACAAGTGACAGCGATTTGGACGAATCAATCAGAGTGCTTTCTAAATCATTAATGGATACACCAAACACTTATGACACTGCTGCTGCAACTTCACGACCGTCGACGTCAGTCATCAGCTTATTAGCATTTCGAAAGCAGCCACGACCACCACCACTGCTTTCAACTCTTCAACTTCCACTGCCAACAAAACATCTACTAAAACTGCTTCTACTGTGGCCACTTCTGCTAAATCTGCAGCCGCTGCTTTTTCAAGCACTTACAATGGCAAGAATTGGTCCTTAAAAACTCTTTTTGTTTTCTACAACTAACTCTTTCGTATCCACTGTAGGACCAATTGACCTGCCCTAACAATCAATGCAACATCACCGCCAAAAAGGAGGATAAGATAGCCAAACAAGGCTGCAAAATGCGCCTCAAAGAGGATCACCCAAAGGGGCCACTGTTGGAGATCTGCCGCAAGCAGCCGATCTACGCTTGGAATCCTCCCCGTAAGTCCATTGATTGGTCCAATTGTGCTTAGAACTCCCTTAAAACTCACAAACTTCACTTAACCTTTCACTTTTTTACCCCTCTTTTAGGCACTCGCTCTTGCGTAAAACAAGACTCTTTTGGCAACCAGGCGGGAAATGAGGTGGTGGAGGCGGCCAAAACGACCATCATGAAGGCGACCGGCGTCACCAAGGCCTTCCACAAGGTTAAGATGATGAAGGTGCGGCAGAAAGGAGCGAATGACTCCATCGAGAAGGTGCTCATTCCCGCACCAAAAGATGCCAAAGAGAAAGACGTGAGCAGCTACGAGGTCACCAAAGACAACAACAACAGCAGAAACAACAACAACAACAACAACAATAACGAGAAGGTCAAAGTAGGCCGAAGTGGACTTCGAAGCGGCAACGATAAAATCAGCAGCGACAACGGCAAGGACATCAAGAAGAGCCGTAAACGAAAAGCCAATCCAAGTTCCTGAACAAGAAGGTGTTTTTATTTAGAGGATAAAAGTATCAGTGAAAAAATATACAATGGTGTGCGATTATGTTGTGGGCGCTTTTGAAAACTCCTGTGTGTATGCCAGTGTTTGAGCAAAATGAAGCTGATAATAATAAAGATACATGAACTCTCAATTTTCAAACATGATTTATACAAATGATTTATCAATACCAAGGTGCTACTGTTGTAGGCTACAACTTGTAGCCAGAAGAGGGTGGTCAAATATCTGTGTGTTGATGACGAGGACGAGGACGAAGGCAACGGCGACTCCACTTCACAGCCTTACCGGAAGCATCATTCGGGCGGTGCTCAGCTCGCCGGTCTGCAGATTGGGCAGCGATATGCTGATGCTCACCACGCTCTTCGGATTGGCCTGGTACTCGGCGTTGGCGGTCAAATTGAAGGCAATTCGAGTGGGCGGCAGCCGCAGGTCGTGGACGGCCATGTCGGTGAAGGCTCGTTTCAGCACCTTGGCGTGGTCCACGAAGAAGGGCGAAGCGAAGAAGGGCGGCCCGCTTTGAAGGAAGGCCTGCTTCTCGGCGGTGGCCACGCCGTGGTAAGTGCCCTCCAGCACTTTGGTGGTGATGGCGGCGCGTAAGATCGGCTGACTGTCGCCTTGGTGGTGGTGATCGTGGTGACGGTGGTGACGGTGGTGACTGATGACTGCTTTCGCCGGTGTGGTGGTGCTCCTCGCCGCCGCCGCCGTCGCCGCGCGCCGTTGCTCTTCTCTTGGGTGAGCTTTTTAATATGACGCACCGGAAATAGGACAAAGGACGGACTGCTGAACACCAGCTCGGCGTCCCTTTCCTCTTCACAAACGGCGGCGTGCCCGTGGTTGCGTGTGTTCCAGAAGGGCGGCCAGAAGGCGCCGGGGGCGGGGTCCTCCTGGAAGCGCCAGGGAATGATCGGACCCCGGTGCTGAACCAGTTGTTCCGCCACTGGCGGCTCGTTCAGCTGTTAACCTTTCACTTTTTTACCCCCTCTTTTAGGCACTCGCTCTCGCGTAAAACGAGACTCTTTTGGCGACCAGGCGGGAAAATGAGGTGGTGGAGGCAGCCAAAACGACCGGCGGTGCAGTCGCCGACTGTGCCGGTGCCGCCGACCTCGACCCGTCCACCGCCACCATCACCACCACGACGACCACCTCGGCGATGAACACCAACTCCAACAACAACAGCAACAACAACAGCTGCAGCAGCTCATCAAAGGAGATCGCCAAGCCGCCCTACTCCTACATTGCCCTCATCACCATGGCCATCAAGAAGGCGCCCGACCACAAGGTGACGCTCAGTGGAATCTATCAGGTAAGTGGCGTCTGGTCTGGTTGTCAAATTTTAATAACGACCCGTTTTAGAATAACGACACTTTGTTTCAACATTTAACATTTTTCCAAACTGCCATCTTTTTGCTTTTTGTAGTACATCATAAACGAGTACCCATTCTACCGGACAACAAACAGGGCTGGCAGAATAGCATCCGCCACAACCTCTCCCTGAACGAGTGCTTCATCAAGGTGGCCCGGGATGATAAGAAGTCGGACAAGGGCAGCTACTGGACACTCGATCCTGACTCGCTGAACATCTTCGAAAACGGCAGCTACCTCAGGCAGCGGTCGGTTCAAAGACGCCTCAAACGCAAAGAAGAATGCAGAAGAGGTTAAGGTGGTTCAAGCAAAAAACCGACCCGCGATCAGACCCAAGGCCCAGGACGGCGAGCCAAGGCAAGTCGAGTGGCCAAAGTGTCTACAAACTGTGGCCAAACAGCAACAGCAGCAGCAACAGCAAGCAACAGCAAATTCACTCGTACAGCGCATTTGGACAATGTCGGCGCAGCGGCCTTGATGACCACCATTTCAATCAGTTTACCACCACTGCCACCATAGCAGTGAACTGTTTGGATCAAGGCAGCAGCAGCGCTTTGGTGAACAATAATTTATCGGACGGGTACAACACCATCTCCTCACCGTTTCGGTTTTAACCTCATTGCAACACGTCTTTGCGGGCTGCAGTAGTTTGCAATGGCTCGCATCACCACTAGCACCACTATCACCAATGACACAATTATCAACTAGTCGGGCATTGACTACCTGGTGGTGCTGTTTGCGCAGAGAGCGCAACTCTTTGATCTCAAAGCGTGTTAGTTGCACCTTGACGACGGCAAAGCGAAGCACTGGCCCGATCGACTGAAACTGCAAGTTGTGTCGTTTTTAGTGCAAGAAGATGAGCAGCTGAAAAGTGCTGTGGTAATACAAAGAGTTAAAAATACAAATGAAGGTATAAAAGGAGTAAATGACACGAATAAGTTAATATAAATGACGAGGTGAGGTTAAAATAAAAATTACAAGTACAGTGTGTGTGTGTGTGCTTAAAATGGAGCAGAAGACTAAGTGAGGTCCATCAGATCGCCATCCTCTTCAGAGTTGTACGAAGATTCTGAATCCTGGCGTGAAGGCGGTGCCCTCGAAGGCGGCGAAGATGGCGCATCGTTAGGCGGCGACGGCTGTGGGTCGACAGAGCTTGCCTGAGAGGAGGACAGTGTAGCTGAAGGTGGTGACGGTGGCTTTGTGGCAGTTTCTGAGGAGTTGTTAGACTGCTGCGACTGCTGTGACTGCTGTGACTGCTGCTGCTGCTGCTGCTGCCTCTCCCAGGACCTTGATGGGGGTAAGGGAAGAAAAGTTAGAATTGTTTTTAGTCATTTTCTACTACTTTTGCGTACCTGAAAATTAAGTTGGCTGGTTGAACTAGTTCAATGACTAGAAACTTTCGCTCAACATCGTCGAACAAAGTAGACACCTCAGGGAGTAATCCTTCTTTGTCATTGAGGTGTCGAATCACAGATCTTTTCAAACTGGCTCTGAAAGGGCAGACAGGGCAGCAAAACAGCAGGGCTTTTCCCTCCACATGAGGGCCGCCTTTAGCCGGAACCAGGTTGAAGTGTTGTCCTTGGTTCGTGCTGTTTTCTGGTGTAATAGTACACCAACTGTCGCGTATGCAAGCCATCTTGTTGCCGACTGGCTGGCGGGCTTCCATCACCGCGAGAAATTCGCGGGCAAACCTTGCCCTTTGCTCGTTGCTCAGTTGTAGAGGGAAGTCGGCGGGCAGCTCGACCATTGCGGCAAGCAGCGCTTCGTCACCATCGCCCAGCTCCTCCACCTTACAACGCTGCATGGGGTAGTACTCGGGTAGTGCTGCTGGCCGAGGAGGAGAAGGCGTTGGTCGGTGAGGAGGAGAAGGTGCCGCTGCAGGTGAAAGGGGAGGCGAGGGTGGCGCCGGTTGAGGAGGAGAAGAAGGTGCCGCTGCTGGTGGTGAAAGGAGAGGTGAGGGTGGCGCCGGTTGAGGAGGAGAAGAAGGTGCTGCTGCCTGGTGAAAGGGAGGAGGGTGCGCCGTGAGGAGGAGAAGTGCGCTGCGTGGTGAAGGAGGGAGGGCGCGGTGAGGAGGAGAAGGTGCGCTGCCGGTGGTGAAGGGCCTGAGGGCATGGCGCGGTTGGGCAGGAGGAGAGGTGCTGATGCCCGTGGGATGGGCCCTGGGGCTGGTGGCGCGGTTTGGATGGGGAGAGGCGTGCTGAGCGTGAAGTGGGTAGAGGCGGCCTGGTCCGTTGGGAGAAGTGCTCTGCTGGATTGTAGGCAGAGGCCCGTTGCTCTGGCCGCCACAGCCGGCCACCGGCCTGGCGAAGGGCGGGCGCGCTCTTCGACGCGCTGAATGTCTTCGACGCGGCGTCGAAAGGAGGCCCGCAAATTCTGGTTGTTGTTGTTGTTGTTGTGGTTGTGGGGGTTGTTGTTGTTTTCGTCGGTGCTGTTGTTGTTGTCCATGATGATGGAGGTGGTGGAGGTGGTGGTGGTGGGTGGTGAGTGGTGGTGAAAAGGTGGTGATGGGTGGCAGTAGCTGACCTTGGTGGTGGCGGTGACTGGTGGAAAACGTCAAAGTTCGAAAGTGGCGAGGCAGTGGGGAAAAAAGTGACCAAGTTTTTTGCTGCACAATAAATGGGCAAAAAAATTGATGACCGTTTGCCTTGGTGGATGACGGGGAAATGACGGCAGTGGCAGAGGCGACAGCCTCGGCGGTGGCGTCTCACTCGTGGCAAAGCTGCAACGTCGTTCGCATTGGCACCTAGGTGGACGGCCAAGTCAGGTTCAAGTGAGCTGGTCGATGATGCAAAGAACTGTAAAAGCTGCTGCTGCTGCTGCTGCAGTCACCCACTCACTGGTCAACTCAGCTGCTCAGATCACGTTGTCTGAGGTTTGGCAGTGATCAATCAGCTTACCAGTCAGGGTCAAACCTGACTGTGGTCATCTCGGCAGTGACCAAAAGAGACCTAGTCGCCCCCTGTGAGATTTAAAAACTACTAATGGAAAGTAGATAAGCATCTGCTGACAGCTGGCAGCTGATAAGCATTGCATCGTTGATTTTAAACTGTCTGTGACTGGTTGAAAAGCAGTAGAGCACACAAACTTTTCTTTATGCATTAGAATAAAAATTTAATTGAATTTTACCAAAACAAGTTCAGTGTTAAATAACTCTGAGCTCAAAAAATCACAAACATATCTACAAAACTTTAAAAACTGTAAAAAATGCTCTTTTAATCAATAAATAAAAATCTGTTTATTTAGTTGTACCGTTATACCGACAAGCTAATCACACCATTCACCCTTCCCATCTAGCCATGAACAATGTTGGACTTGTACTTCAGCCCCCCGGTAGTTCCAGGGGCGCCCAGCTCCAGGGCGCAGTAGTAGACGATGTTGTTGGAGAAGCGGCGGTCGATGGTCACCTCGAAGACGGGAAAGGTGAAGCGGCGCCCGTGGACGGTCACCTCGGGCTGGGTGCTGTCGGGAATGAACTCCTCCTCGGCGTTCAGTCGGACGTGGTAGGTGCCCAGGTGGTACTGGCGAGAGTCGGCGGCGGAGTTGGCGTCGCCATTGTAGAAGACCACCCTGTACTCGCTCACCCTGCTCGGGCTGAAGTTGTCCAGCGTGCAGGTGGCGGTGATGGGCGTCAGGCCGCGGGCAGAGAGCGCAAAGCTGACCGAGGGCTGCACGGAGAGGACGTTACTGGGGTGGGTCAGCACCGGGACGTGCGACTGCTCCACCAGCTCGCACCAGTAGAGCTCGTAGGCGGTCAGGTTCGCCTTGGGCTGGAAGCGGTCCACCACTTTAACCAGTCTGGACCACCACCGCCACCACAGCAGTAAACTGTTTGGAGCAAGGCAGCAACAGCAGCAACAGCGCTTTGGTGAACAATAATTTATCGGACGGGCACAACACCGTCTCCTCACCGTTTCGGCTTTGACCTCATTGCAACACGTCTTTGCGGGCTGCGGTAGTTTGCAATGGCTCGCATCACCACCAGCAACAGCACCAATGACACGCTCATCGACCAGTCGGGCATTGACTACCTGGTGGTGCTGTTTGCGCAGAGAGCGCAACTCTTTGACCTCAAAGCTTGTTTGTTGCACCTTGACGACGGCAAGGCAAAGCACTGGCCCAATCGACTGAAACTGCAAGTTGTGTCGTTTTTAGTGCAAGAAGATGAGCAGCTGAAAAGTGCTGTGGTAATACAAAGAGTTAAAAATACAAATGAAGGTATAAAAGGAGTAAATGACACGAATAAGTTAATATAAATGACGAGGTGAGGTTAAAATAAAAATTACAAGGACAGTGTGTGTGTGTGAGCTTAAAATGAAGCGGAAGACTAAGTGAGGTCCATCAGATCGCCATCCTCTTCAGAGTTGTACGAAGATTCTGAATCCTGGCGTGAAGGTGCTCTCGAAGGCGGCGAAGATGGCGCATCGTTAGGCGGCGACGGCTGTGGGTCGACAGAGCTTGCCTGAGAGGAGGACAGTGTAGCTGAAGGTGGTGACGGTGGCTTTGTGGCAGTCTTTGAGGAGTTGTTAAGCGACTGCTGCGACTGCTGTGACTGCTGTGACTGCTGCTGCTGCTGCCGCTGCCTCTCCCAGCGCTGCTCATACTCGGCGAAGAGCAACAACTCTTCTTGATCTGATTCTTCGATGACCATTCTGCCGCCATCCATTGATTCCGCTGAGGTTTCACCTAAGCGCACTGGAGCGTCCGGCAGTGGCTTTTGTGGCCGGCAAGGTGGTGGTGGTGGCGTGCTGAGGCCTTCTCTCAGCTTCCTCTCTTGAAGTTGGACCAAGTGAGCCATCAGTTCGCGAAGGCGATCAAACTGCCACTCCCGCTCGGCAATAGTGGCCTCCGCAGTAGTGGGCAAAGACGGCGACTGCGCACTGACACTGTTAAGTATTAAAAAGGTTGAGTTAATAGCACTTGAACAAACGCTATGTTATCTTTTATTGAATAAAAAAATTCTCTCATCAAAAACAGAATTCCGAGGATTGAACAAGAATAGCAACCGATAAAGTGATCTATGCCTATGTTTTGCATTCACACACCTGCACACAGCAGTGGCAGCAACAGTAGGTGCAACAGACACACAAACACACACACACACACACACCCTCACTGGTTAGAAGAAACAGTAAGCGCCGCATCAACAGAAGATGCAGCAGCCACAGCATCAACAGCACAGCACAGCACAGCACAAACAGACAGACACACACTCACTCATTCACACACTGGTCAGCAGCAGCAGTGGTAGCAACACACACACACACACACACATACACACACACACACACACACCACACACTGGTCAACTGCGGCAAAGGTAGCAGCAGCATCAACAGCAGCAGAAGCTCTGGGCATTGCATCATCAGATGATGCAACAGCAGCAGCCACAATTCACACACACAAACACACACAGACACACACATGCACACAGGTGCCGCAGTAGCAGCGGCAGCAGCAGCCACAACAACAGCAACAGCAACAGTGGCTGCCGCATCATTAGCAGAAGATGCAGCAGCAGCCGCCGCAGCCGCCGCAAAGACGGCAACAAAATGAACAAAAACAATAAGTTTAACTTACCGGCCAGCGTCCTGAGACTCGTTAGGTCCGGACATCTTGAAAAAACGGGTAAAAACCGAGGAACGTTGAGCGATTAAAAACTAGCTAGAAAACGCGAAAACCTGAATGAGAGCGCTGTAGAAAGAAACTGCTTTGTCATACCAGACTAAACGCAAAGTTTTTTTGCTTTGAGCGCCACAGCAGCAGTTGATTTGCGTGACGTGCAGACGCCGAAAAAGCACAGTCAACGGCAAGTGTACGGTGTCAGGTGTCATGAGAAAAAAAGGTTTGTTTTTTGCAATTTACCAAGAGACCTAGTCGCCCCCTGTGAGATTTAAAAACTACTAATGAAAAGTAGATAAACCTCGTCGCACAAATTTTACAAACTTTAAAATAGTTACATAAGTTTTTTATTTTAAAGTTTTTGGTTTGTTTAACAAAGCAACGTTGTGTAAATTAAAGCTTGATAAATGAAAAAAGTGAAATGTGATTGCTTAATTAATAATTAAATTAAGTTTGCATAATAACAATAAAAAGTTCTGATTATTTTTTTACAAATCACCTCAAGATCGGACGACTAAAAATATTTAAATATTTTTTTAAACTACAAAGTTTTTTAG
>JAMZRA010000005.1:14715217-14884494 GCA_024499935.1 Tyrophagus putrescentiae
AAAAACTTTAAAATTTATAAATTATTTTAAAATTAAAAAATGTATGGATTGGGTGTGGGTTGCTGTGTTACTGAGGTTGCTTGTCCTTTCGTCCTGTAGAATTTTAGCACGGAGTGAGCGCAGTCTACGGTTTCTCAGGGAGTAGGCTATTGAAAGTCCGCACTAATTTCTCTTTGGGGAATGGGAACCGGTCGTTTACTAGATGACTGAAGGCCCACTGTAGGCAGTTGAAGTCGGGTGGAACAAAGGTACTTCTTGTACTAAGTTGAACCTTCTTTCTGAATTTCGTCTTCAATTACACCACTTCACTATGAACTGCTTGGCCGTGCAACTCACAACGGATTAGGGGTCAATGATTGCAAGTGAACTTTATTGAAGTAACTGAAGATTAGACAAAGGAGAGGTGTACAGGCGCTCAAAAAGTACAACAAAGGAAGAGGTCAGTGGTAACGTTCAGGCACTACCGTTTACTGGTGGTGTTTAGTAGTCAGGTGTTGGGAACCGTGTGGTTTGTTCAAAGTCGGGAATGGTCGGTGTGTTGTGCGTGTTTTAGGCAGAAGCTTTGGCAGCGTGGGCACAAGCGGACGGGCACAAAGGACGAGGACGCCGCCGCCGCCCCTCCAGTGAGCACCGACTGGAGGCGCAGATCGGCGAGCTGGCCAGCGGCCTGTCGGCGGTGAAGCACGAGCAGGAGTACATGGCGGTAAGGGAGCGCATCCACCGGCAGATCAACGAGAGCACCAACTGGCGCGTCCTCCTCTGGGCCAGCTTCGAGGCGCTCCTCCTCGTGGCGATGACCCTCGGTCAGGTGCTCTTCCTCAGGCGGTTCTTCGAGGTGCGACGAGTCGTCTAGAGTCGTCTGCTGCGTGCTTCCTCCTGCAGAAGGTTACTCAGATGACGGTGGTGATGACGATGATGGTGATCCGCCGATGACCACTGTGAAACTCCATTCCACTTGAATTCACTCCACTTGAGCTGAGATGCACTGTCTCGCTTTGCAATTCTACTTTTGTCACAATCATCATCATCATCATTACCAATTCTCACTACTCCTTCGGTGAGAATTCTACCAAAATTTCATATCATCGTTTTTTCCGTTTAATAACTCAAACTTCTTCGTTTTCCTAACTTCCAATTGTGTACTTTACCTTATCAAACTGTTGTGTTTTTGCCTTTTTGTTGTGCATCAAGTGTTTTTATTGGGCGTGTTCAAACAGTGCACAAGTTGGTATTTCTAATTGTGCCTGTTGAGAGCACTAATTTGGACAATTTTTTAACTAACACTGCTTGTGCAGCACACACATTATTGCTACAACGGAAAGATGTGAAAGAGAACTCTTCAAATGAGTGTTCAAGTGTGTGTGTGTGTTTTGATAAGGTAATGTGTTAAAGCACTTTATTAATCAAATTGGATAACTTACAGTAGTATTTAAGTAGTATTTAGAGAGAAAAAATATCAATTTATCACAAACCGTTTATATTGAATCACACTAGCGTCTATCAGTTGGACAAAACTTTTCCAACAGTTTCAAGAGTTCTTTGGTTGAAGCACGGCGACAAGGAGTTACCTTCAGCATTTTCTTCACCGCTTCCGCAACTTTCGCCGCAGCATAAGCTTCAGGCTTATTGTCATACTTCGACATATAGTCATTCAGCTGCATTTTAAGTGTGCCCTGACTGAGAGGATTGCTGTATTCGTGTAACGGCGTCTGGTCAGCCAGGCTGGGGCGTTCAGGTTCACGGATCACAAAACCAGGCATACAATAAAATTCAACCGCCAGGAAATGATCAGCCAAATCCCGAGCATAATTTGAAAAGTACCGCTCCTGGTAACTTTTCTTAACTTCCGTAAGCGAGATCCAGTCGTTCATGTTGATTCCTTCTACTAGGCCGATCATTTCGTCAATTAAACGAAGGTGAGCGTGTGAGTTGTCCACGTTAAAGAGCGCTTGCAGCAGGTTGAAAGCCATTCGAGCGGTGATGGCGCCCACGCCCCAGACGTCCGCATTCTCGCAAAAGGGCAGGCCAAGCATTACCTCTGGCGGTCGACACTCTTGGGTAAACATTTCGTCCTCTGGTCGGTCATAGGAAATTTTCTTCTTGGAGATCTCCTTCACACTGTCAAAGTCGGCAATCTTGATAGAGCCAGGTTTGGCCGCAAAACTGAATGGCTCATTGTTATTGTCCTCAATCTTACTAAATTTAACAAGGATGTTATCCGGCTTCAGGTCACAGTGAAACGCATTAAAGTCTACAACGTTCTGAAAAAAACAGTAAAGAAGCAGTTAGAAAACAGCAGCAAACGAAAGGAATGCTGCACCAGCTTTAGCTGTTAATTTGCTTACGTTCAAGCCATTTAGGCCATTGAGCATTTGCCATGTTCCTTCGAGGATATGAGTAGGACTGATTTGACTATCGAACTGGGGATCTCGAATTTTCTTTTTGTACAAGTGCCACAAGTAATCACTCAAAGACATTGTCATTGGGCTGTACATCTCTGCAAGTCGATACAAGTTCTTTTCTTTGTGAAAAGAGAAGCCGTATAAGGGGAGCAGATTAGGATGCTGTTCTCTTCTTTTGGTAGTCTAAACAAAAACAGGTGTAAATTAGTATGAAAAACCAATAATGTTTAGAAAACAAATTTTTAGCAAACAACAAAACTAACCTCGTTATCTTTTAGATTCTCTGTAAACGTTTTCAGAAACTTCATACGAGTTTTACCGAATGCGACATCAGTGTCTTTGCTTCTTCGAGACAAAGCAAAGTCTAAACTCATTTTGACTGCATACAATTTTTTCTTATTGTCCTTATGACGGGCTTTGTACACTCTGCCAAAACTGCCTCCTCCCCAGAAACGATCTACTATATACTTGCCAGCAATTATATTTCCTTGATCAAAAGTGTCTGGTGTTGGTGATCTTTTCGGCGACTTTTACAAGAGAAGCCGTATAAGGGGAGCAGATTAGGATGCTGTTCTCTTCTTTTGGTAGTCTAAACAAAAACAGGTGTAAATTAGTATGAAAAACCAATAATGTTTAGAAAACAAATTTTTAGCAAACAACAAAACTAACCTCGTTATCTTTTAGATTCTCTGTAAACGTTTTCAGAAACTTCATACGAGTTTTACCGAATGCGACATCAGTGTCTTTGCTTCTTCGAGACAAAGCAAAGTCTAAACTCATTTTGACTGCATACAATTTTTTCTTATTGTCCTTATGACGGGCTTTGTACACTCTGCCAAAACTGCCTCCTCCCCAGAAACGATCTACTATATACTTGCCAGCAATTATATTTCCTTGATCAAAAGTGTCTGGTGTTGGTGATCTTTTCGGCGACTTTTGACCGCGAGGAACAGCACGAAAAGCAAATGATGTACTTTGCTGTAGAAAATGTGTTGTTTTTGAAGTGGACGCTTGAGTTGCCTTTTCAGATTGAAGCCCGTAAAAGGAGATCTGGTCGTTTTTTTGGTGCATCGAAGAAAGACTAGATAGTGGTGCGGAGACTTCAGTTGTGGCGGTTTGGAGAGTTGACTCTGATTGTGGCAAAAAACCTGGTAAAAAAGTTAAACAAAAACTGTTAAGATCTGGTACCTTTGCACTACTGTTCTCTCACTGGCCATTTTACCTGACGTTGTTGCTGAAAAAGATGCTACAGTTGCCGGGCAATTAGCAGCGGTGATAGCAGTAGTGGCGGTGCCCTTTTCGGTGGTGATCTTTTCGCTATCAATGTCCATAGTGGCGGCGGCTTTCTCCGCAATGGAATCTTTGGCAAGGATGTTTTTGACAGAAGGCACTTCATTTTCAGCGTTGGCTGACTCGTGAACTCCTGAAGCTGGAGACTGCGCAAACTGCTGGAGGTGATGGTCCTCATCGTTGACTAACTCTTCATCAATGTCCATGTTCTCAGTGCCATCAATGGGTTCAAAGTGTTCCGTTTCATCATTTGGCTGCTCCAGTTTATCATCGCTGTTTGACTTGTCAGCGAGGTCCATGCGTTTCATGTCATCCAAGGGCTTTGGTTTAATGTGTTGGGCCTCATGCTGAAGCTGCCGCTGCAGCTCACTGTCATTGTTGCTAGGCGGAGGTGATCGTTCCAAGTTAGCATTGTCATTTTCCACCTCCATGATTTCATCTTCATTGCGGTCATTGTCATTTTCAAGTCGATCAGGGTGACCTTCGGCTTCATTGTTTGGCGGTGGTGATCGTTCCAAGTAGGCATCGCCGTTTTCCGCATCCATAATCTCGTCTTCATTGCGGTGATCGTCATTTTCAGGTCGATCAGGGTGACCTTCGGCTTCATTGTTTGGCGGTGGTGATCGTTCCAAGTAGGCATCGCCGTTTTCCGCATCCATAATCTCGTCTTCATTGCGGTGATCGTCATTTTCAGGTCGGTCGGGGTGATCATCGTCCCTGAAGTGGTCACCTACATGGTGAGCTGCTTCATCTGCCTCAACAGGCGCCTGACCGCCCTCCTCTTCTGTGAACGAAACAAAGGGCGTCAACACGAGACCTCCGGCGGCGCAGAGATTCGCTGTTCCCTTAATGGCGTACTTCCACTCTTTTCGCTCAAAGTACACGAGAAGATCGTTGAAATTGGAGGGAGCCAAAACTGGACAGGCGTCAAATGGCTTCTTCAGCTCAGCTCTCTTCGCCAGCTCGGCCATCGCCTGCGCATACTCGGGGCTTCCTTCGCTCGGGATCACCTCGACGCCGTTCACCAGAAAGCGGCACATGCTGAAGGTGTTCTCCACGACGCTTCGGTCCAACAGCAGCGTGACGACCATTTCAGAGCGGCCGTTGGGAAAGATTCGTTCAAATTCCTCTTCGGTGCCCTTAAGCTGGCTCAAGTTGGTGGGCACCTCAATGACGCCTTGCTCCGTCTGGCTATAGAGCACCAACTTGAGGGTGGCTGTTTGGAGAAGATAGGAAGAGGGCCAGCCCTGGATATACCGACTTTTCCGGTGCTCAGCGTCAGAGAATGTGGCAAAGCCGAGCAGGGCGTTCGGGAGCGACGTCAGGCACTGCACCTCGATGCAGTGGAGAGTCTGGGATGAGGCGGCGGCGGCGGCGGTGCTGTTGGCCAGTGTCGCCTCCGGTGTGGTGGGCCCATTTTTGAGAAGGTACGCGTGGTAACTCATGTCAAAGTTGCCCGACACCGAGAAGTAACTGCCGTGAGGGATTTTGCTCTTCGGGTAGCTGGCAAACATCTGCCGATTGGTGGCTGTGTGTCGGCTGAGAAGTGGGCGCTCGCCCGCCGTGTCCCGGGTCGGTGACCACTCGGTGAAGTTCAGCAGGGCGGTCTTCAGGCTGAGAACGGCCTTCTGGCAGGCGCTCAGTTGGCGGTTCGGATGGGTGAAACCGCTTTGAGCCACCGCCGCCTTGAAGGCGGTTGCCACCGAGCTGATCTGACTGTCCACTTTGTCCCAGAGATTGGTTTTCAAATGTTCATCAAACAGCTTTTTAGGAAGTTCATTGCGGGCGCGCATCAGCGCTTTCAGGCCCATCTTTGCGCTCTCGATGGTGACCAACTGCTTTGCGGTGAGAACTGCATCAGAGTTTTCAAGAATGTTTCCATTTTCAAGTGTTTCCAACAGTGGCGCCAGCTCGGCCAGCACATCGGCCATCAGTTCTTGCAGCAGCTGGAACCCCGTCTTCGTTGGGCCCTTTTCTGTGTTCTCTTTTGTGTTCTTCTTTGCGCCTTTCTTTGTGGCCATTTTACAGAGGAACAGCTTTTCTGCCTCTTCTTGGCCGCTCACCATGTCGATCAGCATTGCCAGCAAGCCGAGAATTGCACACTCAAAACTCTCCATCGCTGGTGTCACCCGTTTCTGGTCAGGGTCTTGAGGATCGACCGGCATAAAGGAAATGTGAAACTCGTCGAGCTCAATTAGTTTGCAGATCTTGAAGGGCTCTGGCAGAGGCGGAGGCGGCGACGACTGAGCATCTCCCACTTCGTCATTATTATTGGCATCATCGTTGCTCTGCGTCTGATGGCGGTACCAGTCGCTCTGTCGAATATCCCTGCAGTACGTCGTTAGCTCCCAGAGCTGCGGAATGAAGTGGCCAAAGAATGACTTCGGTACGGCTTTGATACGTCCGAGCTGACGTACCATCGAGTACTGCAGGTAGCTGAGCAGTTGCGGTAGCTTCTCTGCTGGAGCGTAGAAGACGACAGCCGCCAGAACGGCGTTCCACAGGGAGACAGTGAGCGGGACCTTGAAGCTTTCGTCCAGCAGCTGGTCCACGGTGTCGTCTGACAAGCGGCCGAAATCAGCTCGGGCGAGCAGAGTTTTGAGCGCCTCGACGGCCGCTTGCTCATACTTGAATGGTTTTGCCTCATTCTTGTTGTCGACAATAAAGCTTGTCAGCAGAAGGAGTGGGAAGAAAGTGACATGGAAAAGGTCGACTTGAAACGTAGAGGCGATCTTACGGTCGTGTTGAGGAAAGTTTTGTGAGTACGGCGACACACAGCACTGAAAGCGGCAAGAGCTGCACAGTGTTGGGGCTCAGCGACTTGCTGTATCCAGCGGTTCCTGAAAAGCAACAAAATCAAGTAAGTGAAGATGCCCTGGGTGAGCTGTGATTCAGAGTTAACCACAGTCTAGAAACAAGAGACTTACTTTCAGTTAGGGCGGTGTGTGTATTGAAAAGAGCGTCTGAAAACAGGGCATCCAGCGACTGGACGCAAAAGCTCCAGTAGCTATGGCAAGGTTTGCGAACTCTTGTTGTTTAGTCTGCTGATCAAAATGAAACTTTGTAAACGGATGTGTGTGAAGCAAACACTTTCATGCATGATAAAGGAACTTACTTCAAATCTGACGATGAAGCGTGGAGGAAATGCTGTGAATCGTCACAACAACAGCAATGTGAAAGTGGAGGAAAAAAACGTGCAGCGAGCACTGCAGCGGGGACGTCGTAGATGACGTTACCACTGAACACAGAATGAGTGTAAAGTGTGCCAGCGGCCGCTCGCCAGCCCCTACTCTCTTCAGAAACACCTTCTGAGGCACGCCAAAAAGCTGCCGTTCGAGTGTCACCTCTGTCCTGGGAAGTGTGCCACTCTGGCCAATCTGGCCGCTCACATTTGCTCTCACACCGAGGTGAAGCCGTTCCCGTGCACTGCCTGCCCGGCGGCATTTACCCGAAAAGTCGAATTGGACGCTCATTTCGGTTGCATTCACTCCGGAGAGGAAGCCCTTCCGGTGCCCGCAGTGCCTGGAAGCATTTGCCCGAAATGATCAACTGAAATCACACATCGAGCGGTTGAAATTCCAGTGTGGTCAGTTCTGTCAGAAACCCTCTGCTCACAATCATCTTGATCCCACAACCCCATACAACCGGTGATACTAAATAGTGTGACGAGGTACTTTCTACTCTGCAGAATGTGCCCGTTTTTGGCCTTGTGAACAACAACAACAACAACAACAACATCAGCAGCTGCACGCCTTCCACAACAGCATCACCATCATCATGGTCATCATCATCATCAGCAAACATTTTGGGAAACTGTCAGCAGCAGTAAAAAGAGCTACTGAACGGCTCAGTTGCAAGACTTGTTCTTGTGTTTAACAATTTATTGCTTCTTTGTAAAATATCGTTATTTGGCTGTAAAATAAAGTGTGTATCATCATCTCATCTTTTCTGTATACTCAATTTTCTAACTTTTAGTTAAATAAAATCATCAAAAGAACTGAACTTTATCCCTTAAATTCACAAGTTGATTTGAATAACCGGTCATTGCCTCTCTGTAGACTGCAGCAGTTTACTTGCTGTTTCACTTGCTGCTGCAGGGTTCACTGCATCGTACTCAAATAAACAGCAGCCGCCACTTCAAAACCCAACATAGGCCTTTTGTGCCGACTTTACCATCACATCACAGTCTTTCTCTTTTCCGCCCAATGATCTGTTGCGTTGTAAAGGTAAATGATGCAACTCTTCAGCTCTTCATCCTAGCAACCACCAACCAATAACTGCCAGTCCAGCAACCGCAGCCGCTGCTGGTGCTCTTTTGCTCTTTCTCTCCCTTTAATTATCTTTCTCTCTCTCTCTCTCTACCTTGTTTTAAAGTTCATTTGTGCAGCCTGAGTTTACCAGTCGCCATTCCCTCATACAAAGTGAAGAAGATATGCACAACACTGCCCTCGCCGAGAATCAGTCAAACTGAAGTCACCAGAGAGTCATCACCACTACTGCCACCAAACAAGCAAACTAAACTCTATCACCAAACATTATCATCTCAGACATTCAACAAAAATGAGCAAAGACACTGAGAACGCCGACAACAACAACCGCTCGAGCGACGTCGAGCACTTCTACGCCAACTACCTAGAGCCGCCCAGACGAGACTTCTCTGCTGACAACAGCGCTGCCAACCGCTTTCGTCTTCCCACTACCAACTTCCTCACCGGCGAGAGAGCGCTCCCCTCAGAACGACATCGAGTGCTCTTCCGCGGGCAGATGACCACCGCCTTCGAGGCCCTCGCTCGCCTGGTGACGATCTACGAAGATGACAGAGATGGCAGAGAACGACTGAACCTGAGCCTGAACCTCGCCCCATTCCACCGCCTGAACGAGCTGCTGGACATGCTGCGCCACTACCTGCTGTGGCTGGACGACGCTTTCGAGCTCTTTCGGCTGGGACTGGGCTTCCGCCACTTTCGCCCTCATCCTCCTCGCTTCCACCGAGGCGACCTCACGCCCAACTGCCCCCGGTTCTTCGTCCTCGACCGGGCGACGCTCAACACCGTCGGCAGGGACTTCTTCGTCGGCGAGGACCTAGTGGAGCTCAAGGAGTGGCTGGTGGTGCTCGTACGAGGGCTCTTTGAGGGCCTTCGAGGGCAGGCACGTCGAAGACTGCAGCCAGTGAAGGGAGGAGGAGGAAGTGGACATCGCCGGCCATACCCATTTCGAGAGGAAGCCGTTCGGGCGCTGTGCTGGCAGCAGGAGGAGGCCATACTGGCGGCCGGAACTGAGTTTCTGCAGGCGGTGCAGGGCGTCACCAGCACTGTGCACAAGAGCATCGAGGAGAATGCCGCCGCTGACGACAGTCATCGAGCAGAGTCGCTTTCGACTGGCGACTACCACGCCCAGTGCTAGTCGGTAAGGGCTAACGTGGAGAGCCCACAAGAGCTAATACTGACTACGATTCGAAGAGCACTTCTCACTGACCACTGTATTTTCTTCATCTCTATGACTAAAAATTAACGCAAAATTAAAATTGATTATGAATACTTTGATACTTTGAATACTTTAAGTCCATTGATTGGTCCAATTGTGCTTAAAACTCCCTTAAAACTCACAAACCTTTCTTAACCTTTCACTTTTTACCCCTCTTTTAGGCACTCGCTCTCGCGTAAAACGAGACTTTTTTGGCGACCAGGCGGGAAGTGAGGTGGTGGAGGCAGCCAAAACGACCGGCGGTGCAGTCGCCGACTGTGCCGGCGCCGCCGACCTCGACCCGTCCACCGCCACCATCTCCACCACGACGACCACCTCGGCGATGAACATCAACTCTACCAACTCCACCAGCAACAGCAACAACAGCTGCAGCAGCTCATCGAAGGAGATCGCCAAACCGCCCTACTCCTACATTGCCCTCATCACCATGGCCTTCAAAAAGGCGCCCGACCACAAGGTGACGCTCTGTGGAATCTATCAGGTAAGTGGCGTCTGGTCTGGTTGTGAAATTTTAATAACGACCCGTTTTTGAATAACGACACTTTGTTTCAACATTTAACATTTTTCCAAACTGCCATCTTTTTGCTTTTTGTAGTACATCATGGACGAGTACCCATTCTACCGGGACAACAAACAGGGCTGGCAGAATAGCATCCGCCACAACCTCTCCCTCAACGAGTGCTTCATCAAGGTGGCACGGGATGATAAGAAGTCGGGCAAGGGCAGCTACTGGACACTCGATCCTGACTCGCTGAACATGTTCGAAAACGGCAGCTACCTCAGGCAGCGGCAAAGACGCCTCAAACGCAAAGGAGAATGCAGAAGAGGTTAAGGTGGTTCAAACAGAAAACCGACTCGCGATCAAACGCAAGGCCCAGGACAGCGAGCCTAGGCAAATCGAGTGGCCAAAGTGTCTACAAACTGTGGCCAAACAGCAGCAGCAGCAGCAGCAACAGCAACAGCAACAGCAACTTCAGCATCAGTAACAGCAGCAGTTTTTGCTGACAATCGTCGGCGGCAGCGGCCGTGATGACCACCATTTCAATCAGTTTACCACCACTGCCACCATAGCAGTGAACTGTTTGGATCAAGGCAGCAGCAGCGCTTTGGTGAACAATAATTTATCGGACGGGTACAACACCATCTCCTCACCGTTTCGGCTTTGACCTCATTGCAACACGTCTTTGCGGGCTGCAGTAGTTTGCAATGGCTCGCATCACCACTAGCACCACTATCACCAATGACACAATTATCAACTAGTCGGGCATTGACTACCTGGTGGTGCTGTTTGCGCAGAGAGCGCAACTCTTTGATCTCAAAGCGTGTTTGTTGCACCTTGACGACGTCAAGGCAAAGCACTGGCCCGATCGACTGAAACTGCAAGTTGTGTCGTTTTTAGTGCAAGAAGATGAGCATCTGTGTTAGAAATGTGGCAATGTTATTACAAGTTAAGGTTGAAATAATACAATATTGGTAAAATACAATGAAGGGGTAAAAGTGTTAAATGATGAGGAAAGTTACAATAAATAAAAAAGTGAAATTAAAATAAATGAAAAAGTAAAGTTAATAAGTTGTTATAAGTTAGAAAAGGTTAGTCAATGAATGTTAAAAAAAGTTAAAGAAAAATAGTAAAAATTAAAAACTACAAATTAACTTTAAATAGCTGAAAAGTTCTTTAAAAAAGTCGCCAGCGTCGCATTGTCGCCGTTCCAGTGCTCAGCGAGGCGCTCAGCGATCGCAGGAAGAAAGTCGAGTTTTGTCTTGTAGTGTTCGACCAAACTCTTCTTGTGGGCGCACTTGTAAGGGCAAAAAATGCACCGCGCCGTCATTTCTTTCCCCAGGCAGTGCGGTCCGGTGCCTCTCGCCAAGTTGTTGTGCCGCCTGATGTTTGCGATGCCGTTGTTTTCTGATGCGACGTGGGTGCACCATCCGTTCTGGCGACACCGATTGGGCTCGGTCATCAAACTCCGCTGCAGGCGGAATTCCCTGGCCCACCGGGCTCTCTCCTCATCGGTGACCCGGATGGGGAAACCCTCCGGCAAATCTCCTATAGCATTTAGGAGCACATCGTCAGTGATCCCCCCTAGTTCCCCAACGAGTATACGTTGGAGAGGGTGGGTGACGATTTGCACTAAACAAAAGCAGAGTTATAGTGAGAAAGTGAAAGAGCAGCACTGGCAGCAATTGTCTAATTAATTAAAACACTTAACAGTTTACTAAAATGACTTTTAAGCTAATAACGCTACGCCTGTTTGTGTGTCTAAGAAGCTACTTTTTGCCATTAAAAGTCAGTCTGGACTACGCATGCTTGCGTTCACTTTCTACTACTACTACTAATGCGCTTATTATAAAAAAAATGTCACTTACTGTGTTCCGCCGTGGGTGTCAGGTCGGATGGAGGTTGTTGGCGTGGTGCTCGTCGAGTAGGAGATGGAGTTTGTTGTCGGGGTGATGGTGTTGGTCGAGGGGATGATGGTGCTGGTCGAGGAGGAGATGGTGTTGGTCGAGGAGGAGATGGCAGTCGGTTGAGGAGGAGGAGAAGGTGCTGCTGCTGGTGAAAGGGGAGGTGAGGGCGGCACTAGTGGAGACGGTGGTGAAGGTGCAGCTGTTCGGTGAGAAGGGCCCCCTGGGGCATTTGGAAGTGGCTTCGGTGGCCGGCGAGGAGGCGTGCTGAAGCCGTCTGAAGTAGATAATGTTGCCGGTGAAGGGTGGCGGTGAAGTGGTGATGGTGCTGGTGAGAGGTGGGCAGAGGCGCCCTCCGCCCTCTCTTCTTCTTCCTCCTCCTCCTCCTGGGCCCTAACCGGCCTGGCCGCAAACAGCCGGCCCGGCCGCTGGCGGCGCTCTTCGACGCGCTGAATGTCTTCAACGCGGCGTCGAAATGAGGCCCGCAAATTCTGGTTGTTGTTGTTGTTGTTGTGGTTGTGGGGGTTGTTGTTGTTTTCGTCGTTGCTGTTGTTGTTGTCCATGATGATGAGATGGTGGTGGTGGTGGTGGTGGTGGAAAGGTGGTGATGGGTGGCAGTAGCTGACCTTGGTGGTGGCGGTGACTGGTGGAAAACGTCAAAGTCCGAAAGTGGCGAAACAATGAGAAAAAAAGGTGACAACGTTTTGCAGCTGCAAAGTGGGCAGAAAAACTGACAACCGTTCTCCTTGGGGGTTGATGGGGAAAAGACGGCAGTGGAGGCGACAGCCTCGGCGGTGGCGTCTCACTCGTAGCAAAGCTGCAACGTCGTTCGCATTGGCACCTAGGTGGACGGCCAAGTCAGGTTCAAGTGAGCTGGTCGATGATGCTCAAACCGATGATGATGATGCTGCTGCTGGCGCTACGAGTGACTCAGAGGCAATCACAGAGAGAGAGAGAGAGAGAGAGAGAGAGAGCACCGTCGTCACCACTGTCACCCACTCACCGGTCAACTCAGCTGCTCAGATCACGTTGTCTGAGGTTTGGCAGTGATCAATCAGCTTATCAGTCAGGGTCAAACCTGACTGTGGTCATCTCGGCAGTGACCAAAAGAGACCTAGTCGCCCCCTGTGAGATTTAAAAACCACTAATGGAAAGTTGATAAGCATCTGTTGACAGCTGGCAGTTGAGCATTGCATCGTTGATTTTAAACTGTCTGTGACTGGTTGAAAAGCAGTAGAGCACACAAACTTTTCTTTTTGCATTAGAATAAAAACTTAATTAAATTGTACCAAAACAAATTCAGTGTTAAATAACTATGAGCTCAAAGAATCACAAACATATCTACAAAACTTTAAAGACTGTATAAATTGCTCTTTTTATCAATAAAAATCTGTTTATTTAGTTAAACCGTTATTTTGACAAACTAATCACACCATTCGTCTAGCCATGAGCAGTGTTAGACTTGTACTTCATCACACCGGTGGCGCCCGTGGCGCCTAGCTTCAGGGCGCAGTTGTAGGCGAGGTCGGTGAAGCGGCGGTCGATGGTCACCTCGAAAACAGGTCTAATTAGTGTGACTGTGGGCTTCCTCAGTTCATAGCAGTTTGTGCCGAGCCTGAGCGAAAGTTGCCTTGATGTCGGCGCTTCGAAGCCGCGGCGGCCGCCTGACCGCCTTCCTCCACTCAGTCGTCTTCGGCAGCGCCCACCTCCTCGCCACCAATGCGCTGATCTCCGCGGCGATGGGCACCGTCGGCGACTCCATCCAGCAGAACTACGACATTCTCATGCGGTCGCTGGAGGAGGAGAAGGAGGAGAAGAAAAACGGTGAAAAGGGACTGAAAAGTGACTCCACTGAGGGCTCCTTCAGTGAAGGGCAGGCCTCAAAGGAAGGCGGCGGCGGCGGCGATTCAACCTGGTCCGCTCGGCGCACATGACCGCCGCCGGGCTGACCACCGGCGTGGTCACCCACTACTGGTACATCCTCCTGGACCGGTACCTGGGCAGTCGGCGGACGCCGCTGGTGCTCGCCAAGAAGATCCTCCTCGACCAGGTCGTCTTCAGTCCGGTCAATCTCTTTGGTGACTTTCAAGCGGCTAGCTTTTTTGCAATTCATAACTTCTAATTCTTCTTTTTTCATCCTTGCAGTGTACTTCAGCACTCTGGGCATCTATGAATGCTCCAGCTGGTGCCATGTAAAGGGCGAACTGGTGGAAAAAGGCCTGGAGAATATCTACGTGGTAGAATGGGCAATTTGGCCGCCGATGCAGCTCATCAACTTTGCCCTGCTGCCCCTTCGCTATCGCATTCTCTTTGACAATGTCGTCTTGCTTGGCTTTGACATCTACAGTCCCTACGTCAAGTACAAAACGGAGCTTAGCTGTGAACAAGAACAAAAGAAGAAGGATTCTAATTTAGATTCAAGCAGTGAAACAGGCAGCAGCAGCTCAACTTCAGCAATCAGCAAAAAAACTGCTTTCAGCGTCTTTGTTTTCAAAAAGCTAATCTTCTGAAAAGATGCAATCGCACCTTTGAATGTTCGCAAACTGTAGTCATTTAGGCTTGTTTTGTTGTACAAGCACACACACATTTAGGTACTTTTGATAATTATTTAATTGCGATTGTTTTAGTCAAATGAAATGGCACACACAAACACAAATCTAGGCCAACTTAACTAATTTTGTTACCTTTTTGTATTGCAGTGTTTTGCTCGGTGAATCTATCTTTTTGTAATGTTTGTTATACCATTTTTTAATCTCACGCCTTTTTACATCAAATTTTGATATTGAAATAAATTGTATTATTTGTTGGTTGTTTATTTTAGGTCCAAAATAAACGTTAAAAACAATAAAAAATCATATAAAAATTGAACCAGAAAGTTTGTAAAAATAGTTGACAAAAATTTAAGCAAAAACTGGATGTGTTAAAGAGCTTCACTTATTGACACTTGCATCAGCAGTGTTTGAACTGCCAAGATTAACAATCAAGCCAAAGTTTTCAATGTTCCCATTTTTAGGTTGCTGAAGTCTCAAGTCTTCTTCTTCATCCTCCTCATTTTCCATATTGTCATTGGTCACTGCCGTCACATTAGCGTTCAAATCACGTCCATTTTCAGCATCTTTGAGCTCAAACTTTTCTCTCTTAACGCCACCACCATCATTGTCTTCCTCCTCATCCTCCTCATCATCGTAGAGGTACTTGATTCGGTCGGCGAAGTAGACCATGCCCAGCTCCAGGGAGATGCCGATGAAGATGAAGATGAGCGAGCTGACGTGCAGGTAGACGCGAAACTTGTCCATATCGTAGAGCCAGCAGTTTCCGGTCTGAAAAAGGAAATATTTAGTTCGGCCAGTTTCAATAGCCCAATAAAAACCTCAAACGAACCTTTCCACAGGCCTTCTCCCAAAAAAGGCACGTCGAGTCGATGATGAAACCGTAGATCATTGGATAGGGAATGAAGGCCGAAACAAAAGAAAATGACAATAAAATTCACTGTTATACCTTATCAGCAAAAACTAAAAGGTTTACCGAAGACAGAGAAGATCATGCCGGCCAGTCCCATGGCAAAGTTCTTATCCCTCGGCTCCACTGATCGCATTGTGATGATGGTGTCGCCCGTTCGGGCAAAGGCGGTAATCAGATTGCACACCGAGAGGACGGTAATGTAGATGGGAAACTTAGTGCCGCAGTCATTCGGACAACGGCCAGCGGTGAGGAAGGCATTGCCCATGGCCGTCGAGGAGGAGGAGAAGGAGCCACCGGAGCCAAAGCAGGAACAGCTGCCGAATTTCTGTCAGAAAAAAACATGTATTTTTGGTAACACGTGAGTATACACAAGTAAACAAAAAATACCTTGTTCGCTAAATCGTAGCTCGTACAGCCGGCAAAACAGGGCGAAAAGTAGTTGGTCACGCCATCAAAACCGCACATTGGCCTGCCCTTTTGCGAGAAGGCGGACGTCTGGGGCGTGGGCGTCATCACCGCTCGATTGGCCTTCAACCTGCCGTAAGAGCTCTTCAACGTGGACAACTCACACGTTCACCTCCGCTTAATTGACAAAATGATCGGTCTAATAGAAGGAAACAACACGAACGACATGAGAACGACAAAGCCCCACGGCGGCGAGTTACGCAGGCTACTCGAGTACCAGTAAGCTTGACAAGAACGTCAGATGCTTGCCTGAACTCTCTATCAGTTTTCTCCATGCAGCCATCCGGAAACTCGCCGCCTCCTTGGCTCATTCTTGATTCACAACTCAAAAAATTTCAGTTGAAAAACGTAAGAAACACACAATTTATAATTTTAATATTCACAATAATTTCTGTGCGATGTGCACTGTACAACGACTATTTCAACTTTGGATCAAGATGATTGTGAGCAGAGGGTTTCTGACAGAACTGACCACACTGGAGTTTCAACCGGTCGATGTGTGATTTCAGTTGGTCATTTCGGGCAAATGCTTCCAGGCACTGCGGGCACCGGAAGGGCTTCCTCTCCGGAGTGAATGCAACCGAAATGAGCGTCCAATTCGACTTTTCGGGTAAATGCCGCCGGGCAGGCAGTGCACGGGAACGGCTTCACCTCGGTGTGAGAGCAAATGTGAGCGGCCAGATTGGCCAGAGTGGCACACTTCCCAGGACAGAGGTGACACTCAAACGGCAGCTTTTTGGCGTGCATCAGAAGGTGTTTCTGAAGAGAGTAGGGGCTGGCGAGCTTCCGCTGGCACACTTTACACTCATTCCGCCCGTCACCGGTGTGCGTGAAGAGAACATGCTGTTTCAGGAGGGGAACAGTGGAGTATGCTTTGGGGCACTTCTCACAGGGGTGTTTCGGTTTCGACCTCCGATGTTGCCTGCGAGCATCACCACGGCCGTCGGCAGTCCTATTCGAGTGAGTAGGCAAAAGCTGAGTTGGCACCAGCGTCCTCTTTCTTTTCGGAAGTTGGCAACTGGTGGCACAACTGCTGAGCAGCTTTATTTGCTAAAGTGATGAACAAAGAAACGGTTAGGAACTGTTGGGGACACTGCAAATATAATGTACCTGAATGAGAAACTGATTTATATTAGAAGGCTGCTGCTGATGCTGTTGAGGATGATGATGTTCTGAAAATGCATTAAGAAAACGGTTAAAGACTGTTGGGAGATACTGCTAATAACATGTTGTACCTGGCATGAGAAAATGGCCTATTTCAAAAGGCTGCTGGTTCTGTAACTGTTTGTAATTCCAGTCGGCAGTGTTATTCGGAACTGAGGCAAAAACGCTGGCAGCATTGCTTGCGGCGATTGGCAACTGGTGAGTATTGCTGAGCAGTTGATTTGCTAAAGTAGTAAACAGAGGAACATGTGTTAAGGACTGGAAGGGACATTGCAAGGAAGTTGTACCTGAGACGAGAGGCTGGCAGTTTTCAAAAAGCTGCTGATGTTGTTGAGGATGATGCTGATCTGAAAATGCATTAAGAACTGTTAAAGACTGTTGGGGGATACTGCTAATACATTTGTACCTGGCATGAGAAAATGGCCTATTTCAAAAGGCTGCTGCTGTCGCAACTGTTTGTAATTCCAGTCGGCAGTGTTATTCGGAACTGAGGCAAAAACGCTGGCAGCATTGCTTGCGGCGATTGGCAAATGGTAGCACTGCTGAACAGCTTGGTTTGCTAAAATAGTAAACAGAGGATCTGTTAGGAACTGCAAAACATTGTAAATAAATTGTACCTGAAAGAAGAGCTGACCGATTTCATAGGGTTGTGGCAACGGTTGCTGTTGTTGCCGTTGATGATGATGATCTGAAAATGCATTAAGAACTGTTAAAGACTGTTGGAAATACTGCAAGTAAATTGTACCTGAGACAAAAAGTTGTTTCTGCTGGTGATGTACTGGAGATGTATCAAGCCAGGGGCGGAAAAGTTTGTTTTCATTAGTCACTCTTTCAAGTGGCTCATTATTTTGCTTTTCATTGAACTGAGCATTGTTGTTGTCTTTGCTCACGAGTGATCAAGTGGCTGCCCCTTTTCTTCTTGATAAACTTGAAGAATCCTCTTTTTAAGCGCTTGTGGACGGTTCATGGTTGACGGCAGGTGTTGTTGGATGTGTAGATGAGCTAAAAGTCAATTAGTAATAATAAGAGCAATTAGGAAAAAAAACTGAATTTTTTTAATATGTCGCACTTACCACTACCAAACTAGTTGGACCAGAAAGACTGAATAGCCTTCCAAATGAAGATAAGAAAAAATGAGATAAGGGAATTGATGGTAGAGAAATTGTCTAAAACTAGCTTTGTAGTTTTGTTTCAACGGTTCACTGTGAAAGAGTGTAATGTGCAGTGCGGTGGGCGCTCTCAACTAAAATGAAAGTCTTGTGAGCGTGTCAGTAAAGCTCGCTAGGTAAGGAGGGAGACCCTCAGACTCTAACACCGACTAGCACTCCATTTTTTGACAGAGAAACAGTTCACATGGCAACAAGTAGTTGAGAGGCGACAAGCAGAAAAGGAGAAAGAGAGAGGTGAACACATTTGACGGCAAAAAATAAAGAAAATCAAACTAGAACTCAATTCGGTTAGTCAGTGGTGGCTGGGAGGGAGTTAGCCTCATTGCGACAGGCAAAGTCCGTTCAGGGCCATTTGAGTGGCAGTGCCAGCACATGCACACACTTTCTCTGCAGTATACCGTGGACCGACACTGTTCAGGCACTTTGATTTACTTTCCTCGATGCACTGGCTAGTCTCACCCTCACCTTGCTGTGTGTGTGTTCTCAATTCAAGGAAATGGCAGCAGCGGCAGCAGAATAAGTAGTCACATGGCAGTGTAGCTCCTAATGAGCACTGTTTCCTGTTTTCATTTCAAAGAAAAGGAGGACTGAGTACTCTGCCATCTGGGGCACCGAGCATATTTGTTTCACTTTTGAGGCACCGATGCCTTGAGATTTTCTTTTAACATGTATACCGGCCCAACGCCATTTCTGTTCTGAGAAAAACTGGCCCTGTGGGAACGTTTTACAGTTAAATAAACAAAAAAAAATAGTGTATTGCACGAGTTCCTCCAGTAAATGAAATGCAAGAATTAGTTCAAGTGGCTTTTTAGGCCCACTTTGTTATATTTAAAAAAGTGATTGTTTTATTGAGTACATGTTTTTTTGTTTCAACTTTATAGTTTTTTAATAATGACCAAAGTTTATTTAAAATCTTCCAAATAGTTATGCCAAATATTTTCTCTGTTAAACCACTGAACTTTATGGAGCACAGTCCACATTAAATGGACATTAGCTACAAGTGTCGTACAAGCAAAACACATCGAGATAAAAGAGATGAATCTAGAAGCAAGTATTGAGAAAATAACCCAAAGCGTGTTCTCAAAACTAGTCGCTAAAATAGTTTGAACAAACATTTCACAACAGGCTAAATTCGCTAGTGCGCTTTGTAAAAGGCGTTACCCTCCCCGCCTACTCTGGACTGTGCTCTCCCTGTTCCAGCACATTTTGCAAACTTTTTGCTAGAACTCACTCGCTCAGTTAAGCAAGCAGAGGAAGCAAACAATTCAGCCGAGCAGCCGAGCATCATCAACAGCAGCAGCGGCGGCCACAATAGTGGCAAGGCCATCTTTACCCACCAGCACTACCATCGCTGACAAAATAAACACCAGCACCAGCACCAGCACCACCACGCCGGCGAAAGCAGCCATCATCACCACCGTAATCACAGTCACCATCATCACCACCATCACCAGCATCAGCACCGTAACCACCATCACCACGATCACCACCACCACCAAAGCGTCAGTCAGTCATAATCGCACACCATTGTATATTTGTTCACTGATACTTTTATCCTCTAAATAAAAACACCTTCTTGTTCAGGAACTTGGATTGGCTTTTTGTTTACGGCTCTTCTTGATGTCCTTGCCGTTGTCGCTGCTGATTTTATCGTTGCCGCTTCGAAGTCCACTTCGGCTTACTTTGACCTTTTTGTTATCGTTGTTGTTGTTGTTGTTTCTGCTGTTGTTGTTGTCTTTGGTGACCTCGTAGCTGTTCACGTCTTTCTCTTTGGCATCTTTTGGTGCGGGAATGAGCACCTTCTCGATGGAGACATTCGCTCCTTTCTGGCGAGCCTCCATCATCTTAACCTTGTGGAAGGCCTTGGTGACGCCGGTCGCCTTCTTGATGGCCATGGTGATCAGTGCAATGTAGGAGTAGGGCGGCTTGGCGATCTCCTTCGATGAGCTGCTGCAGCTGTTGTTGCTGTTGTTGTTGGAGTTGCTGTTCATCGCCGAGGTGGTCGTCGTGGTGGTGATGGTGGCGGTGGACGGGTCGAGGTCGGCGGCACCGGCACAGTCGGCGACTGCACCGCCGGAAGTGCTGCCATTCATTCCGCGACGCCGACGTGGTGGTGGTAGGCCTCGAGGTAGAGGCGACTGTGCGGCGGTGCTAAAGAGTGAGGAGCTGGTAAAGCTGCTGCAGATGTTACCGTGCAAGTCAGACGAGGCAGAGGGAGCGATCACCGCCGTCGTCTCATAGTTACTAATGACGCCCGCTGCGTCTGCCGTCGTCTGCGTCACCCCCTGATGGCGGGCATGGCTGTATCTTCGGAGCGCCTGAACTGAGTACTTTCAGAATTGCTCCAGAAGTAGCTTCAAGGCCGCCCACAACTGTTTCAGAGTTTAAGTCTTTCATAGTCATGCTTCTGAGAGTACCTCAGAGTAGCACCAACAGCAGCAGCAGCATTAAAAAGTTTCAAAGTACTGGCCAGTGCCAGTGTTCAGCTGCTATTGAATGGGCTTCATTGCCAATTGCTGTCCCCTCAATGTGTCCCTCGTTCGCATGGCCTCGTTGATACAAAGTTACTTAGAAAATGTTTTTTTAAATGATGAACTGTAATGTATTGTTGTAAACTGTCTTTAATGTTTTATATTTCAAATAGTTTTTTTAAAGAAGAACAACTAGTACTACTAAGCAGACATTGTGTTAAAAATCAACTTCCATCTCTTGAACATTCACTGCAAAAAATAAAAACAATAAATACTTTTTGAGCAACTTTAGTCAACTTTTTGAAAAAAAACTTACTTTTGTACGCTACCGGTCGATTAACGTAGCAGAGGTCTTTGCTAAATGAACTAAATGAACTGCTTGAAAAAGGTGACGACGGCGACAGAGAGGGAAACTCCTTGCCGGTACCCGAAGACGACTGATCCACGTTCTCCATTCTTGCTTCCCCTTCTTCCTCTTCCTCACTGGAGTGCATCAGATTATACTGCAAAAAAAGAGAGTTTTGAAAAAAAAGAAATGTGGATTTGCAAGCAGTAGATGGCAGGAGAGAAAGCTTGCTAAGACACTGTACCTGTAAATCTGTGGAGCTCGCCCCTTCGGCTCTCTTTAATTCGGTGCTTCCCTGAAATGGGTGAAAGGTGCTGCCTGGTGACGGCGAGAGGTGTATGTTGGAGCGGAGCAGTCGTCCGTTGAGTGGCTGAATCGGCCGGTAGTTGTCCTGGTGGCCGTCGCCCTTGAGCGAGGTGCGCAGCAGGTGAAACTGCCCGGCGCTCATGTAGATGGGCCGATTGAGGACGATCCACTGGACGGTCTCGAAGCAGGCCGGCTGCGTCAGCGAGCCCTCGTAGGTGACGTAGTGGCGGACGTCCGCGGGCAGCAGCTCACGGATGGACAGCGATCGAATCGGCTGCTGGTCGCCTGCGCAAGAAGAGGAAGAAAGAAAGATAAAGTAAAGTTTACGGTTTTTTTTCAGTAACAGCAGATCATCATAATGTTTGGTGTTTTAATTTGCCAAAAGTAGTCCAAAATATTTTTTTGGTCTTCATTCAGCTGACTACTACAACGTTGACTGGCTCTGATCATTAGTGTAGTGTAGTAGTGTCAACAACCACCAATTACACTGTTGTGCCTTTCAGTGCTGAGTTTCAGTGTCAGCGTTGACAAAAATTAGATTAGCAGGCAGGGACGACGACACTCAAGTGTGTGTGTTTGTGATGTATGTATTTCCTTCGGTGTTGCCGCTTGACTCAATTGAATCAAGGTTTTTTACTTTTTTATTTTATTTGCCTGTTTGTTATGCTTTGGCCACTCAAGTGGCCTTTGCTTGAACTTTTTTTCCTTGTTGGACAAACTTGCAGCCAGTTTGAATAGAAAGGCAGTTGGTCAGCAGTTCCAGAGTGGCCAGTGTGAGCCACTGGACAGTTCCACTTCTCCGATGTTGTTATTAAATTTTATATTATTTGTATATTCAAGCCTTGTTGTAAGCCAATTTACATACACAAATCAAGCGTGAGCGCGGATAAGAATAAAAAGAAGGCAATAACTATATGTTGTGGTCATATTAGCCTGTTTTGTAGCATGGCAAACTTAATTTATCACTGCAAACTACTGTTTGCAGAATGTAATCAGAAGAAAAACTTGTCTGTTTGACTTTTTCTCACATTTTTTACATTTTTTAGTTTTACAGCACTAGTCGATCAACTTTGTTGTTTATTCTAACTTGCCTGCTGATGTATAATTAATCTAGAAATCTGCTTTCTTTTTCACTAAATATTAATTACCAAAGCTTTTCTCTTTTTTCTCTTTTTCCTTTCCAATACTGTCACTGGTTGGCAGCAGCCGACTGAAGACTACGTTTTAATCAGTTGTTTGCGGCCAATTGTTTGGCCACCCTCATCTCAATTGGCAAGAGAGTTTAGCTGTGGTAGGGGTGGGGGCACACTGAAGTGGCCAAACTATTAATCTGTCTGCTCAAGTTTACAGTCTCGGCAGTCAATTCTCCAGACAGTGTTGTTGCTGTTGTGTTTGCCTTTGTCATCAAAGTTTAGTCAACACACTGTCTATTTTTTTTCCTTTTTTCTATTCTTTTTGAAATTTGCTTTGAAGCATATTTGCTGTTCAGGCTGATCGAAAATAATCAATTGTCTTATTGAGATGTCAGTACAACGGCAAAAAGATTTTCAACTGAAAGTCATTTAGAAAACTGTGTAGTGTTTTAATTAATAATTAGCCGATGCTGCCAAGGCTGCTTTTTTCTCTCTTTCTTACTATATTTCTTTCTGTTTCTTAAAACCTGGCAATTGACGATGACAGAAAGGGAGAAAAGGCAATTAAGCAAAAAAGAGAAAATCAGTGACTGAGCAATTAATAACGCTTAGAATGAAGCGCCTGAGTTTTGCCTGTCGACCATCTGTCGCACCAGTCGCATCAGAAGAGAGAGAGCATCAGTGTCAATTAGCAGGCAAATCGGTTTGGCAAATTGATTAAAAAAATACAAAACATAAATTTTACTCAAACAAAACCCCCTTAAAATATGAGATTGGGACTGCCTTCAAATAACCCTGCCCCTCGAAGTTACCTCGATTGGTGATGTTGGCCAGCGAGTTGGTGATGTGCTTCAGCTGACTGTTCCCGGCGGCATTCTTCGTCAGCTTGATCATCACCGCCAGTGCGACCAGCCCATTCGGCGACCGCCTCGCCTCTGACCAGTTCGCGTAGAGCTGGCCGTTGAAGGCGTACAGCTGCAGCTCGCCGGCAAACTGCTGCCGGCGATGGCGTGCTCCGAGCCGCGGTTGTTCTCCCGGCCAAAGTGCAGCGTCACATTGGACAGCGTGTAGGTGTAGCTGAGGGGGCCGCCGCTGATGGTCACCGGCTTCTTCGGCAGAAGGCTGTGGTGCTGAAGAGAAACCTGACCATTTCGGTCGTTCTGCTGGGCACCACCACCATTACCCCCACCTTGGGACTGGTGTTGGTGGTGGTGGTGGTGGCTGTGGCTGTGGTGGTAGTGGTGATCAGCCCCGCTGAGCGCCACCACGCTGATGCTTCGTCCGGTGTTGAGGAGGACGCCGTCCAGGGCGTCGCCCTTGATGACCAGCTCCGGGAGGAAGGGGTCGTAGATGAGTCGCTCCGGGTCGATGTTCACCGGCGACTGACGGCGGCCCTTGCTGCAGTGCGCCCACTTTGGGTTCAGCCGGCCCCAGAAGTCAGGGCCTAGAAAGAGAGGGGGGGAGGAGGGAGGGAGGAAAGAGAGTTGTCAGGTAAACAATGGGCAGTTGTTTGTTTGCTTAAATGGTAATTTAATGAAAATTTTTAAATGTAAAAGCAATTTTAGTTTTATTTAAAAAGTAATTTAATTAATTAATCTAAAGTTAAACAATGCTTATTAGTTTAGCAAACAAAACCATCATAAAAAATTGTGCAAAAGAGTTAAAAGCACATTTTAAACGTTGTTTCACTGCAACTTAATCGGTTGTGTAATTGACAAAACAAACAACTGATTCTAACTAAAGCTAGAATTTTTGTACTTTGGCACAAATTAATTGTTTTTCTATTGATTGTGTCTAAAGCATTTTGCAAACGCTTTCACCGCCTTAACAGCAGTGACAGCAGCAGCACAACGGTAATGACTATCACTACCCTCTCGAAGTCAATTGTCTGTTGTCTAATGGTGGGCAGCGATCACTTGACCTGACTGACTGAGTTGATTAACATTGCCCACCGCAAAGTTAGAGTTACAGTTAACTAAACTACTCTCCAAATAGAATTGCAGGAGAAAAAGAGTCAAGTTTGGGGCGGATCAAATTGCTAAAAGCAATTGTGTTTAACACAACTGCTCCAGAGTTTGTGTATGTGTGTGTGTGTGTGAATGACACTTCTGAAAACAGTTGCAGAAGCAATTGAACTTGTGGGCAGTGATTCTTATTGGCCCACAAGAGCAAGAGCAGCAGTGGATCAGTAATCAGCAGACAGATTCTGCCTCAATAAACTCCTATTAGCCAGTGTTTCAATTACACATGTTTGGTGTTGTGTTGCTGCGATTGTTTTACCGCCTCCTCTCAATTGCACTTTTCTCAAACGGCAAAACAATTTTCTAGTGTTTTCAGATGACAGATTTCCATCAGCAGTAGCGGCAACTTTGTGTGTGTGTGTGGTGGTGGGGGGCAGTTGCAGCAGTAGCAGTCATTAGCGCAATCATTTGCCTGTTAATTGCTGTCCACCTAGGCCTAATTAACAGTAGCAACAACGACAGCAGCAGCAACAGCAGTTAGCTTGTATTAGCCCCTTTCTTTGCTACAAACAACAACAACAACTATTTGTTGCCAAAACTGCACTGCTTATTGCTCTGCCACTGCTGCTATCATTAGTGTTCCCGTGTTTATTATTATTATTATTATTTGCAGAAGGAAGTGTTCATCTTTGAAACGTTGTTCTGTTGAAGTTTCTAACACTTTCAATAAAATATGTATATGTGCAAACCTGTGAACCACATACCTGAAATGCCCTCGTACGTCCACCAGGAGTCCCAATCAGCGGCGACCAGCAGTGGCCACTGGCCGGCAGTGAACAGGGAAAGGAGAACCAGCAGCTGCAGCGCAATGACTATCAAGGGAGTTTGATGTCTTCGGGTGTGCTTTGACGGCTGTTGTGACCGGGGATGATGGTGCATGCTGGCTGGCTGGCTGGTGGTGATGATAATGATGAAGTAAACGATTTGACCAGTGAATAGGCTGTAAGATTTCAGTAATCCATTGAACATTTTGATTGTAATTAGAAAACAAACTTTGTTTTTTTAAGTTTTTTGCAACTTAAAATATTCAAGTTTTCTGTGATGCACCAAAGTTTTTTACTTTTTTTCAAATTGTTAGAAAATTAACAATAACCAACACAGTAACATAAAAATATAAAATTCTAAATTCTTTTTACTTATTGAATTGTGTGATCTAGAGTTCATTGGGCAGCAACTATTCAACTTACCGTTCATCAATTAAATTATTTGCCCACAATTCACTCTATTACCGATCGGACGATTCAGTTTGATCAAAGAATAAATGCGGCAAAAAAGGCAACTGGTGAAAGGAGGCAAACTCAAACGCAATTAGCAGTTTCAAAGAAACGAAGCATCATTCTTAATTTTGACTGTAATTTATTGTCTGACCAAATTTTTCTAATATGATGCAAAAGAAAAAGGGCAACACAAAAAAGAAAAAATTGCAATAACTTTGCCGCAAGCAATCAGATTGTGATGTCTACACTGACAACATGATTCAGACAATAGTAGTCAACGAATCAGAAAATGGTCAGCAGTGAAAGTGGCCAGCAAATAGCAATTTGATTAGTGGCAATTACAATAGCTATTCTTCAGTGCCATCGCTACCGGGCAAATTGATTGTCTAATCTGACCGTTTACTTATATTTTTCTTTGTGATGAACTAGTACAGTTTTTCTGCTAACAAAATTTAACAAAGTTTTAAAAATGTTTCAATTTACTAAACATAAAATTTAGAAATGATATTGATATACTGACCTTTAAAGATGTTTTGTCAATATGTTGACTTTTGATTTTACCTTAAAAAAGAAGTATTTTACAAAATTTAATTTTAAAAGCTGGTGACAAAACTATTTGCTCAAGGTGATAATTGGATTTAAGTCAGGTGAATTAGCAGAACAATATGTAATTTATTCAACAAAATAAAATCACATAATAATAATTCAGTGCAAATAAAATGATGTGTTTGTTTTCAGTTAAAGTTGTTGGCAAAAATGATAAAGTTGTATTTTGAAATATTGGTAAAAAAGTTGATATTTTCTATCTTTTTTCATTCTTTTTCGTTATCAATTGGCCCTTTTCTCAACTTGAACCAGGTTTGACTAACTGACACGGACGCCAGTTTCGAACATTGCCGGTTGCAATTCGAATTAGAATGAAGGGAACAGAATAAACTGGTGCAAGCAAGGCGCAAGCGCCAAAAGTGTTCTGTGTGCAATCTGATTGGCTGAAATAGAAAAACTACTAACAACAATAATGGCGCTCCTGGCAAAGCAAACAAACGTAGAATAACAATACATTTTCATAAACACATAAAAAAATCAGAAAAACTTAATTTTTTAAAATAGTGACCATTATGAGTTATTTTAAATAATTCAAATGGTTAAAAACCATTTCGTTTTGAGTTCCTGAACTGACTCACAATTTTTTCACCCACTAATATAATGCTCAATTTTTAAAAATTGACCATGTTGCAGTTACGACTACTGCTCATTGCAGCGTATTAATCTGGTAATAATTCATCAGAGTGATTTGAATGCAAAATAAGGCAAGCGGGTAAAACGTTTTGGCATTTAGTTTGCAAAGTTTGCAACTGATTGCATAGAGTTAGTTAAGTTACTAAGTACACAAACACACACAATTTATTATGTGCAGAGCTACTTGCTTATGTGATTGTGTGCTGACAAATAAACCGCATCTTTTCTTTCCTTTAGTCCACCTATGCGCTGATAAACAAATAAAGCAATTGCACGCAATCAAATGCTATTGTTAGATGCTAAAAAACAAAATTAAAAGTTTTTTTGCAAGAACACAATTGACAATAATTTTTTTAGAAGTTTAAATCTGCTGTTGCTCTTGTGTTTTATTGTACTACCTTTTTGTTTATTTAATATTGTAAAAATTTAAACTTTTTTCTGTTTTTTATTCTAATTAGGGTAAACTATTTGATGAGTTAATTTAGCTTTCTAGCATTTCTGGTCTCATATGCTACCATAACTGCTGCAACAACATCTGAAACCAGTTTTGAAGACCAGAACAGCAAAAGTAGTTGCACCAATTTAATTAAAGTCAAATGCAAAAGGAGGCAAAAAACCTACAGTCAAGCACACAACAGTAGTTGCTTGATTGCAAGCAAATTAAGCCAACAACAACAACAATTGCATATTAGAGGAACTTTTTTGCTGCACTCACTACCGTTACAGTCAATTTGTTGTAAAGTAAAACTGGTGCCCAATTGTTAGACTGTTTCTGTTGTTCGACATCACGTTTTTTGTTAGTGTAAGTTATTTTAATTTAAAATATGAGCAATCATTGTTCTCATTAATGACCACTGTTTGGGGGTGCCTTTTTCTTTTGTCGACTAACATTATCAACGAATTGACCCACGAGATCGATCTGATGTATCAATGAAAATTTTTGTTGTTGCCTCTGAACATTAATTGAAATTGAAAAAAAATTGATAAAGTTTAAATCAATTGACGCTGGCAATTTTTGAGTTTGTTTGCAAATCGCTTTTGGGACTTTGCTTTTTGCTTTTTCATTTTTTGTTTCCTTTCTCTTTTTCTCACTCACCCATTCTGACTCATTCACACTGTGTGGAGGGATAATTATCAAGTGATTCTCCGGTGCATTGTCAGTTCATTTGGTTCATTCTCTCCAAAATCCTCTTCCTCACACTCACACACACACACAGTCTTTTCACCCCATCATCACTGACAATGGCTCGTCAATTGACTGCACCCGCACACACACACACACACACACACACACACACACTGTGGCAAATTTTCCTTTCTCCTTTCCTCTTTTTGCCTTGAAACGGCTGTTTCTGCTGCTGCTGCTGCTGGTGAAACCATGCGGCGTTTTTTCTTCTTCTTCCTCATCTCTTTTCCTTTCTCTGGCTCTTTTGTTGTCTGCCGACTTGGGAGAAACTTTGGCACTGCTGGCGCGCATCTTTTTCTCTTCTGCCACTTTGGCCAACCATGTGTTACGCGCCGTGGACCGACCGACCGACCGACCGTTCGTTTGCATGCTATTAAGCTTTTTCTTTTTCATCTTTTTCCCAAGTTCAAAGAAGACTGTGAGCCTGTGTGTGTGTGTGTGTGTGTGTGTGTGTGTGTGTGCAAAGCCGGCTGTTGATCGGTATCGCCAAACGTACTATTTTTTTTGTCTGTCCTCCACTTTAATCACTATTTAGCATCCTCAGACTGAGTGTGCAGATCACTGCTGATTTAATCGCCAAAAGTATAGTCAGTACTACTTTTGGAGCAGTGGTACGCTGTGCACAACACGTCGTTGTGAGTTGGTTGGTTGGTTAGTTAGTTATCAGCGGAGCTCAAGATGGGCGACAGAAAGGACAGTCAGCTGGTGCGACCAAGAGTATGCCAAGTGGCTTTGGTCGCACCTTGCAGCAGAACCTTTTTTCTTCTTCTTCCTCTAAAAGTAAACAAACAAAATTATTGGTCACTACTACTACTATTACTGCTACTACTACTAGGTTGCTCGGTGCGACAATCACGATCATGATTTGAATAACAGCAGCAGCAGCAGCAGCAATAGGTTTGTAGGCCAAATACACAAAATGAAAAGGAATGTGCACACGTTTTGTCCACACACACATTCTTTTCGGCTGTCAATTTGTTTGTTTGACTCAATTCGACTCTGTTTCTGCTAATAATTGAGAGAGAGATGCTAGTGCAATGTCAAGTGCCAATTGTGAGCAACGATTTGAGGAATGCCATGACTGAAGGAAGGAATGTTCAAAAAGAGGTGTCCAAAGAGAGAGAGAGAGAGAGCGTCTGTTATCGACGATCAAAAGACTGGGGCTGCGACGACCATTAGCTGGCCATAAATCCTGCCCGGTAATTGGGTGCACTTGACACTGAACACTGCACAACGGCGACGACGACTACTGTGAACTAACTGTGCACTTTGCATTTTTGTTGCTGTTGTCGTCGATGTTGTTGCTGCTGTCGCTCATTGCAATTTTTGATTTAAATAAGAAAAAAATGGAAAAAGAACAGAAAACTGCGATGACTAAATAAAGTATTGATTTGGGAAAAGTTAAAAAAAGTTCAAACATCACGCTCAGTTTAATTGTTCCGCATGCAGGAAATGTGCGCGTGGCACCTCTGGCAGTTCAATTTGCAGTTTGCTGTTCAATAGTGTCTAGTAAAAGAAGCTTAATTTTAAGCAGACACACACACTGCGCTCAATTACAAATTTATGCAAATTTTTAGTAGACACTTTGGTTCACAATAAAGAGTGTGGCAGCGTTTTTAACAAAGAAAGTAGTCGGCAATACAAATCGATTCAGGAGGAGCACTGAGCAGTAAGTAACACGCAGTCAATAGTGTTTAACGGGGCAAAAAGAAGATGTGCTGAAAGTAAAAAAAATTAATAACTGAAAATCAAATTTTTTGCGTCAATAATCAAAAATTAAAAAACCGGGTCTATTATCTTTCTTTTTGTTCATTTTTTTCTGGTTCAACACTGACATGTGACATTCTTATAAGTGAATTAAAAATATACTTTTAAAAAATAAAAAATAAATGACATTAACTGCCAAGTTTCATCTACAACAAGTGTGTGTAAGGCTTTTTAATTTTGTAGATGCATAGCATCTGCTTTGTATCAAAATACTTTTTTGAGAAAAAAATACAAAATTGTTTATAAATGCAAAAATACATTTTAATGAGACACAAGTGAGCAAACGTTTAAGACAAAACACATACGCAAAAAAGTAAAACAAACATCAAAACTTTTATTTAAAGCTCATTTTAATTCAGCTTTTTTAAAACAGTCAAAACGTCTTAGTTTGCATAAAATGACTAAACTCGTGTGTTGGTTAGAACTGGAACTGATGCTTGAGTCACTTGACTTTCTTTTCGTTCTTTAGACACAGTTCAGTGAAGCGCAACTGGCGAACGCTCCATTTGTTGGTTGAAAACTTGTCTCACATGTCAGTTGCCACTTCACTTACTTGCTTGCACTTCTTTTTACTTTTGCTGAAAGAATAAGAAAAAATGCTGCCCTTGCCAATGAACATTAGAAATAATTTGAATAGGAACAGACTGCAGTTAATTTGACGGACCAAACTCTAAGCAGATTTGCTTTAAATAAAATTTAGGTGTTTTTTGAAAGCAAACAAAACTGTGCTGTGTTTTGAAGTTTTTAGAAAAAAAAACTTTTCAATCATTTTTTGTTTTAGTTTAGTTGACTACAAGTTGGTTTGTGCAAACTCATCACTATTAATATGTTGTTAGCATTTGCGACTTTAAAACTTTTCAAAAGCTAGCTCAGTAGTTGTCTACCTTATTTGAGTGACCACTTCTAAATAATTCAAATGCTTTTTTATTTGAGTGCAAAAATTAAATAACAATTTTCAAATAAAAAAATCTGTTTTTAAAATTAAGTATTTTGTGCTTTTTGTTTTACTTGCTTAACTTTAACAAATTTTCTACAATTTTTTGTTATTGTTTAAATTAAGAAAATGAACATCAGTTTGTTTCTGCTACGGTTATCAGCTACACTAATCACCTGTGCAAATGTTAATACACTCAGTGATCTGAGTCACATTTTTATTGTGTCTCAAAAATTCTCCTCTTTTCTTGCTAATTAGCTCAGCTTTTGCTAGAATCCAGCCGGAAGTTAAACTTTGTGCAAGATGCTGTTGACCGCTGTTAAACAGTGGCACCTGACTTGTGACAGTCAGTCTGTCAGTCAAAAACTTTGTGTGTGTGTGTTTGCAACTCACACTTTCTACAAACTACATTTCTCCTAGCACTCTGCTTTACAACATTTTTGGTAGTCGCCGTAAAAGTGAGCTCGCTTTAACGGCGACTAATTACTAGCTGAGATGGATGTGCGCTGTGCGCCCAGTGGCGGTACCAGTGCCAGTGTTGCCCAGTGTTTAACGGAGCGCCGGTTAACCTGCTGCTTCGATTACCTGTGCCATTGCTGTTGTTAGTTGCTGTGGTTGCCCCGTTTCATTTTTTTTATTACCAGCTGTACACTGATCGGTGTTGATAAGTAAAAGGCAACAGCTGCGGCAACATCGGCGGCAGTTAAAAAAATCTAACTGCCTAGTAGGAGACTGCGGCAAACAGTGGACATCTTTTTTTAAAAACAAAAATTGAATTCTCAAAAGTAAAATGACTAGTGTTTTTGAAAAGTTAGAAGCCAATCTATAATAGTACCGTTTGTGCTTAAAAACGATAAATTAATAAAAATTAATTTCGGTTTTTTGTCCTAACTGGTCCTCCCTAGCGGTGCCAGTGATCTGAGCTCTTAAGCTCTTGTCACTACTATTATTTTGTTTGGTCAGTGGCGGACACCGGCGCAAAACCAACACCTTTTCATCACCACTACCACAGCACAACCAGAGCTGATTGCGATTATCATCTAAACAAAATTGATAATATCTAGGTGATGGTTGAGTGAGAGAGAGAGAGAGAGAGAGAGAGAGAGAGCAAAGGAGCAAGCATTGAGAGAAGTAATTAATTGGACTGTACATTGTGCACTGGTGTGCACCCAAAGGAGTGTGCAGGGCTGGGGAATCACATGACGGCGACAACGACGGCGGCGACGATGACGACGACGACGACGACGTACAAATAAGAGTGTCAGTCTGGTGTTTGCAGATTGCCTACTTACTTACTACAGGCAGAGCACCGTTTGCCTGCCTGCCTCACAAACCAGCTAACCAGCTAACCGGACACAAAAACAAACAAACAAACAAATATGAGCACTTTATGTAAATCTTAAGGAAAAGTTAAAAGGTAACAAAATTGATATCTTAGGCTCAAACGCTTTGTTTCTTGGTTTTCCTACCAGAAAAGCTTTGGACTTCAAAAAAGAGTAAAAAGCAGACAAAGAAAGAAGAAGGACAGCTGCAGACGACTCAGATGGCGTCTCAGAAGAAAGAAGACAGCGACAGCGGCTGGCTATAGCTCAAGTGCTGCCTGACAGTGACACAATCTTGCTTGTTGATAATCATTTGCTGGCTGAGGCAGCTTCCTTCCCCTTCTCCCCTTCTTCTTCTTCTTCTACTTCTGTTTCCACCCCTAATAGTTGATTGCCTGTGCAACCAGCACCACCACCACCACAACTCAACTCAACTCAACTCAACTCAACTCAACACTCTCTCACACCTGTACAACTGCTGCCTGAGTGCTGGTTGAGTGGTGTCACAGGAAAGCTAAGCTAAGCCTGCAAAGTGGAAAGCTGTACGACTGAGCTCTGGGAGCGTTGAGTGAAAGTTGCCAGAGAGAGAGAGAGAGCGGCTGATTTATCCTCATCAACTTTAGAGCGCCAGAGTTTGCAGACTGTGCAAACAGTACAACATCATCAGCAGCAGCAGCAGCAGCAGCAGCATCCACTCAAACTCTTGTGCAGAGATAGAGGCGGTCAGGAGTGTCACCAAAGTAGTCAGAAAGCAGAAGAAGAAGAAGAAGAAGTTGACAATTGCTGCTGAGGCACCACCACCACCACCACCATCACCTTTGCACTCGTCCACTGTTTTCATTTTCATCATAACCACCACTATCAGCATACACCTGCTTTCTATTCATCCCCATCATCATCATCATCATCATCGTCCCCATCATTGACTTTTATTTTTGCAAATTGATTCTGACCTAAACAACAACGACAACATTCACAACTCTTTCCTTCATTGTTATTAAAAACTTAAGTTGGAAATCACACAACAGTTTAAGCAAACACTGCAAACACTTCTAAAAAGCAGTCAAACAAAATGTTCTCTGAAATCAACGGGCAGCCGTTGATGCAGCACGGCCCCTACGGCGCCGCGCTGCTCGACTTTACTGCAACTCCACCAACAGCTGCTGCTGCCTCAGCAGTCAGCCATCAATCGCCATCATCATTGCCCATCACCCCAGTCAGCCCAGTCAGCCCTCCTTATCACCCTCACCCTCCTCACCATCCCCTGAGCACCATCAGCCAAACGGAGCGTCTGTGATTCAGGAGAACCTGCTGCTGCGGCAGTCCTGCCAGCAGCTGATGGTGCAGGTGGATCAGCTGAACCGAAATCGGGACTACCTCAACACCCAGTTCACCACCTTTCACCTGCTGTACGTGCAGCAGAAGCAGGACCGGGCCAGGCTGGCCCGACAACTCACCTCCACCCAACGAGAGCTGGAGCACCTGAAGCGGGCACAGGTGCTCGCCAATTCAGTCGCCCTGGGCCATCACCCAATTGAAAGTGGAACGCTGCCGATGCCCATCGAAGACGGCAACAGCAGCAGCAGCATCATCATCATCATCATCTTCATCATCAGTTTAACAACAACAACCACAATGGAAACGGTCACAATCACAATCACCACCATCTTTTCTACCGATCTCTAAAGGTAAATGGCAACGCGAGGAGTAGTGCCAATGGCCGCGGTGGTCCCGGAAACCGGTCCTGGCGGCGAACCCAGTCGGCAAAGTACCACGGCAGCGGTGGCAGCACCTCGACCATTGACCAGCAGGAATCAGCAGCAGCTCAGGCAAAGCCCACCAGGTCAAGAGTGAACGAGCTTTCAAAAGTGACAATTGGAAAGTTGAGCAGCTCGACGTACCGCCGATATGATGAGCTGAATGAGGAGGACCACAAGACGCCGGTCATGTCGCCGTCAGCCATGGCTACAAACAGTCCGCCGGTTTTCCCCGCTGGTTTTACACATGATGATCAGCAAATGACATTTGTTCAATGTGAAATTCCTTCAATTGTTTCCGACGTTGATGCTGTACAAGTTCAAGGTCAGGATCAGACTTTAGCACAACAGCAGCAAGCAGCAACCGATTCCGTGCAGCTCAGATGACGACGGAGAAATTGACGGAAGCAGTGGAAGTGGAGGTGACGGGCCGGAAGAAGAAGGGTCGCCGAAGAAGAAGAAAAGTCCACCAAGTTAGTGTACCGTGACTCGCTGCGACAGTGTGTGGAGTTTTCCCGATCGCTGCTCGACCTCTCCCGCCGGCACATTGTCGGCGCCGAGAAGGATGAACTTGAAAACGATAATGATGCTGCTGATGGCGATGATCACAATGAAAGCTATCTTCAAGATGAAGCTGAAAACAGCGGAGAAGCCAGTGATCATCACAGCCAAAAAGCAGAAACAGAAACAGCAACAGCAGCCGCATTCAGCACAAACGACTGCTCCAACCAACTGCTGACAGACTTTCTGCTCACCTACGAGGCGCTGGAGCACCAAAAGGAAAAGGAGTTGGTGCAGAAACAAGTGGAGGCAATAGTGCCCATTGAGGAGGCCATTCCAATGATTGACGAGCCGGTGAGCCGCAGTGCAGCCAGTTCCTGCAGATTGAGTGCGCGCCCATTACCTTCACCTCAACTGCACCACAATCACCCCAATCACCCCCTGAATTATCATCATCCCCAGTGGATACCACCACTTCTACCACCACCGCCAACAACAACAACAACAACAACCTCGTGGTGAACCTCTCCTACGTCTCCGACGACCTGCCGGCCACCTACCTGCGCGAGGTCCGCCTGCCCAACAAGCCGGCCCGCCAGTTCCTGGGCATCTTCTTCGAGGGCGCCTTCAGCAGCGGCGTCGTCGTGCAGCAGGTGGTGCCGGGCAGCGTGGCCGCCCGGGCGGGCATCAGTCCGGGCGACCGGGTGCTGGAGATCTGCGGCATCAACATGCGCACGGCCAACTACCGACTGGCGAGCAGGGTGCTGGCGCAGTGCGAGACCGACACCGTCTGCTTCAAGGTCGTCTCCAGCGAGGCCGCCCACCGAGGCTTTCCACAGCGGACGGACGGAGCGCAGCAGCAGCAGTTCAGATCTGCTGCTGCTGCGGTTGCTGGACACCTTCAATCGGATCATAATGAAATGGCTGAAATGACACACTCTAATAATGCCACCGCCCCTGATCATCACCACCACCACCAGTTCCTGCTGCTCTGCTCTCAGGCGAGCACCTCATCAAGCGGCACCAGTGCCACCAGTGCTACCAGCAGCTCCAGTTCCACTGGTTCAGCAGGTTCCTGTGATCAGCACGGATCAGGGGGTGATGATCATCATGGCCAGTTGATTCCATCACTTTCATCCTCCTCCTCTCGTGGACTGCGAAAGACCTGCACGCTGACGCGTCGTGAGGCCTTCAAGAACAAACAGCGGATGCACTCGTACTTTGAGAGGAGACACGGGAAGGAGGCGATGCTCTACCAGATGACGGCACTGACGGTAGAGCTGCCAAGAAGGATTACCGTCACCGCGCCGCTGGCAAAGATCAAGCTGCTGGGCGGAAACGCAGTGGGCATCTTCGTCCACTCCATCGGCGATGAGGGGCTGGGCCGGCTGCTGCGAACTGGCGACCAGCTGCTGGCGTACAACAACTTCGACCTGAGGAGGGCGACGGCGGAGGACGCGGCGAGGGAGCTGGCCAAGCCCGCCTCGAGGAGCACCGGTGGGGCCAGCGTTCTGGTGGCCATGTTCAATTTGGAGAGTATGAGGAGTTTACTGAAATTGTTTTGTTTGTGTTGCAAACTAATCATTTTTGTTTGCCTGCTTTTATTTGTAGCGTACAACCAAATTCAGGAGCTGCCCACCGGCGACTCCTTCTACGTGCGCGCCCAGTTCAGTCGATCGTCGCGGAAGAACTCGCTGGAGTTTAAGAAGGGCGACATTCTGTGAGTACAACAAACAACTTTTGCCCATTTATTTATCATCTCTCTTTTTTAAATCTACAGCTACGTTGATAACACACTGTACGACGGGAAGCCGGGCCAGTGGCGAGCTTGGCGGGTGGACGAATTCGGGCGAAAGCGCTCCTGTGGCCTCATTCCCAGCAAGTACAATGCACAGTGCGAGCTGATGAAGCAGCACTGGCAGCAGCAGCAGCAAGAAGTGCAAGACCACCAAAACCAGTCTGGATCGTTTGGAAGTTCGTCCTTCCATCGAAGCACCTCCAAGTGGTACCACTTTAAGATCTTCAACTTTGCCTCCTCCTTTCGGGGCATTCTCTTCTGGAAAAGCGGCGGAAAAGGTGGCAGTTGCAGCAGCGGCGGTGAGGGGTACACTAAACTAGATGATGAAGGCGTCGTACATCCGATGATCAAAGGCAGCAGCAGCAGCAAAAAAGGGAAGCGAGCCCATCTTTTCCCAGGAAAAATTCTCGCCAGCGCCGTCGTGCCCAGCTACTCGCCACTGTTGGCTGCGGGCAGCAATGAAAACTTAACTGAATCAGTGGTGGCCACCACCTCCGGTGAGGACCAGTCAGTCCTCTCCTCGCTGGCTTCAGTGGAAAGTCCCACTCACATTGCTGAAACTGCTGAAAAGGCAAAAAACGCCGAAGAGGAGGAGGAGGAGGTGACCACGGTTGTACCGTCGTCGTACAGGCTGGTGGACATGCTCCCGCTGCAGGCCACCCCTCGGCCGGTGCTAATCTACGGCCCCTTCAGCCACGTGATTGCCGCTCGCCTGGAGACCGCCTTCCCGGACCTGTTTCGCGTCTGCTCGCGCAAGGACGTGCCCATCAACCTGGCGTTATCATCTCCTGAAACTGCTTCAGCTGATAACTGCACCATCAGTAATGGCTGGGAACAGGCCGGCAGACGGAGGATACACACACTGCACCACCACCACCGCTGCAACACATGCTCTCTCTTCCTCTTCCTCTTCCGCCATTTCAAACCTGGAAACCTTCGCTGCATTGCCCTGGGCGACCTGGCGGACGTCGCCGCCGAGGGCCGCCACGCGGTGATCAGCGTGGTGACCAACACCGTGGCCGACTTCCGCGCCCACTCGCTCTTTCCCATTGTGGTGGGGCTCCGTTTCCGCTCGGCGAAGCACCTCAAGGAGACGGTCAATCGGTGGAAGCTGGGCGAGCAGCTGCCGTTGATGCCCGCCGGGGGCGGCCTGATCGGCGGCGGGGGGCGGGGGCGGGGGCGGGGGCGCCCGGTCCGCGGTGGTGGGCTACAAGATGGCCAAGACCAGCTACGCCTACCAGCTGAAGCTGGAGGCCGCCTTCGGGGCGGTGACGGATGTTCGCGTGGCGGGCAATAACATCGCCTACATGTGCACGCAGATCAAGGACCGCGTCGGCGAGGAGCAAAGTAAGGTGCTGTGGCGGGACCTGGCCGAGGCTTGATCATCATCAGCTTGAACAACGATAGGTGAGAGGTAGTGAGTGTGCTCAGGTGAGCAGTGATAAGAGGGAGTGTAATTGAGAGACTACTCCTCCTTTTTTGTACAGTACACAAATTTTGATGTGAGAAGAATAACTTGATGTATTTTTGTGATTTTTGCATTTGTTTTGTTTACCCCCTTTTTTAGCATTTAATTTTTGGTCACCGGTGTACTATGGTTTTTAATTTTAATTAAATCAAGCAATTGAAATTTGAAAGTTTTTTACATGTGATAACTACTGTAAAATGCAGCATTTTTATGATGAAAATTTATTTCCCATTTTAACATCTTTTCACTAGCTAATGCTGTTTTATCAGTTATTAGTACGAGGTTTAGCAGAAAGTGGGAAAATCTAAAAGGATATTATTTAGTCAATGGCCCCTTAAATGTTGCTGGTGAGACTAACATAACTAGGTAGTCATGCAACTAATTATTCAAACTCATTGCACTGTTGTCTTTTTCTCTTTTAAATTGCCAAGTAAATGCATCAAAACACAACAAATGTGTGTTAATACTGCAGCAAAATCAATCGAGGCACTACCGTTCACTGAGATTTTGTTTGTGAACTCGCAGATCTTTGCGCTGAGTTGCACTGCAGTTTAACTGTACGAGTCCTATGTGTTTGGCAGTTGTTTGCAGCCCCTTAGACAATGGGCACAGCTTGCTTGTTTGTGTGCTTAAACAGGCTGTATCTAGGTTGATACTCTAAATTGCCCACAGATGACAACCGCTATTGATAAGGTCGTTAGGAGTGGTCGAGCAAAGAGAGAAAGATGCAGCAGTAAAAATGCTAAATGCAAAAGTAAATGACACTTGCCAAAAAACTGTTTTGCAGGGCAAACTTTTTGCTATTAAAGTATTTTCCAATACAAAAATTAAATAAAAAACTTTTAAAAGTTCACACTCAAAATATTTTTAAAAATTAAAAATTGGTTTTATTATGTTTTTAAATATTTTTTATATTTAGTTTCTTTGAGTGCTGTATGTTTTGTCAGTAAACTGCAGTCACCTTTGAGTTGTTTACTTACACAGGCACACTTATAAACTCAGTTGCATACTGACTAAATGAGTCAGCATTTTTGAAAGCTTAAAACCAAAAAGTGTGCACATTGTGTTGCAACAATGCAAGCCAGAAAAAAAACCAGCCAGAAGACTGTTACCTAGCAGTCTGGCAGGTAGCAGTCAGCCTTGTTTAGCTTTTTCTTCTTTTTCTTTTTTTCTTATCACCTGTTAGAAAAGACATTTGTTATCTTAGACGCCTGTCAGCCAGTAAAGAAAAGTAAGTTTGCTAAAGTAAACACACGCCGTTTTTTGGTAATCTTTACTAGCGCTTGGTCATCAATCATTTGGCAACTGATGATACTTCTGATGATGTGTTGAACTTCCACTACTGTTGGCTAGTAAATTAAAAACAAGGATTAGCAGTCATATGAAAACTGTATGCAAAAAGAGTTAAATAGCCAATTTAATCTTAAGCGATCAATGCCCTGGATTTGCAATTTGAAAACTGCATTTCTTAATAGGCGATTGACCGGACAAAATATTAAATACCGGTGATGTTAATAACCTAAGTTTTGTTTTTAAAAAGTTTACCTAAAGTTTATTTAAATCTTAACCTCTAATTTCATTTCAATTAATGCTCAAAATGATTGCAATTTTTACTTATTTCACGTATTTTGATTTAGAGTTTTTAACATTTTTGACAATTAAATGCTGGAAAACCCAATCGGAAGTGGATCAACTAGCAAATGCTTGGATCTAAAAGTGCGCAGTTAACAATGCTGCCTTTTTGTGAGATTTTAAGTTTAACTTTTTAAAAAGTAATGCACAAACAGTGTATCAGACAATGCACAGGCAGACACTGTCACTTGACTGGGTTTGGTTTGTTTGTCGGTGATGGCAAGTAAAGCACGCTCTACAGTGCAAAGTCAAACAGCGACTGCTCTTAATTTCTCATTAATTGCCAGTTATCAGTGCAGTTCACTAATTACTCCTATTGAGTTCTAATCCGCAGCTTCATCGTCATCATCATCATCATCATTAGTAACAAGGCACACATGGCAATTGTTTGTAAAGTAGCAAATGTTTTGCTTAGATTTGCTTAGAATTTCTAATCTATTTACTAGCTAATCTGATTGAAAAAACAAATTGAACTAAGACAGCAGAATGAAAACGGAAAAAATCTTGTTAGTAACTGAACCAATTTTTGTGCAATAATAAATTATCCACACAAACCAAGGAAGTTACCCCTTAAAATTTAGCCTTTTTAGTTAGCCTCTCAGTCATCGGCCGTAAGTGGAACGTTTCGCCAGCAAAAAACGTTCTCAATCTTTCTCTCCAACTTTCAATCCACTTAAGATTGGCTGCAAAACTGCTAATCTCGACCACCTGAGACGGGGAGCAGCAGTGCAACAGCAGAGCAACACACCCAAGAAAGGCGCCCACCTGCTAAAAAAAAGTTGGCTGCAAGCAAATCAAACAAAAAAAGATGAAAGAACAAAAAGAGAGTAAGCAGCAGCAGCAGCAGTCTTGGATGCGCTGATAACCGAGGTTGGTTGATGAAGTGATGAAGACGATATCAACTCTGCCATGGTGACCATCACATCCCAGCAAAGCTCTTCCATCTGCCGCAGTCAGCGACATTTGCAGCAGCAGCAGCAGCAGCAGCATTGCCTCTGCCGTACAGCAACTGCTGCTGCTGCTGATGTGTGCAAACTGCCGTAAAAATAAAAACACCTTATCAGCAACAACAGCAGCAACAACTCGAGTGGCATCAACTTCCGAGGACCCCAAATAAGCGACGACGACGACGACGACGACATCTCAACGAGAGAAACCAGGGCTGCTGGTCGCGCCCTTTGCGTGCAGTTGGTAGCGCTGGAAACTGCAGATAGAGAAAGGTATGTGAGGCACACACCACACACACACACACTTCTTTATTTCTTTTGTACGACAACGTTTTAGCTGAGTGAGTGAATGAGTGAGTGAGTGTGCATCCAAAAAAAAGTGCCCCCCACACATCCTGCAGCCATTGCATTGCCAGTTGGCATCGCCGGAGATGTGTGTCCCTTCGTTTTCCCCCTCCTCCTCCTCCTCCTCCTCTCGACGTTTTTTGATCACTGATTACATGGCACACCTGCAACCTCGAGCCGCAGCCTGTAGGCCTTCTTTCTCTCTTTCTCCTCTGCACCGGTAGTGATGGTGATGGTGATGTGATCAACTGCAGCAGCAACAGCAACCCAACGCCAAATCTGGCATCCATCTTCCTCTCCACTTTCATCCTTCTTTCCATCCCAAAACCAGATTCACTCCTCAGTCAGTCAGTCGTCCTCGGCGCGCTGCTCACATCAGAGGACTTTGATTGCGCAGTAGAAGCTCCATCTTTTTTTTAATACTTTTCTACAAACAACAGCAGCCTCGCCCAAACCACCATTTTATTGACCGTTTTCATCGTTTTTTATTTATAATTGAACAAATACTGAACTTATTTTCAGTGTTGTCTTCAATTCAGAAGAGAGTGTGTGGAGATGAGCAGATTTTTTGCTGGATCAATTTGAAAGCACACAAAAATTGTATTTAGTTAAACACACTGCACTAAATTAGAGGAGCAAAAGCCCTCTGTAAAATAACCTCAAAATGCGCCACAAGGTGCACATAGTCGGGCACATTGTCCCGCTCTTCACATTACTTCTGTGCGCCGTTCTGGCGCAAGATGCCCCACCCGCCCAGGTGCTAAGTAATCCCTCAAGGCAACTTGCAAAAGGTAAAACTTTATTTTTATTATGTTCTATAACTGCTTTAAAATCAATAAAACTGCAAAATTGTTTAATTTTGCAAGTAATTTGATTTATTAAAAAACACAATGTTTTGTCTTGATTAATCAGTTTAAAATGTAGTTAATTTAGTTTTTATTTTTGCATTTTTATGTTTTTAAATCGCACCAAATTTTTCCGTGTTTAAATTGTCGTTGAAACGTTATCTAATTTTTTTACCTGAAAAACCAAACATTTCATCATTACCTTAAACATTTTCCATCTTTCAGCACCGTACATTCCCGGGAATCGCCGGCCGACGGTAAACGATGGCCCGCAGACGATGGGCGACCTGAACCGCTTCCGCCATGAGCTGCTGTACCCGCACACGCCGGAGGACTTTACCGACATTACCTCGACGAAGGCCTTCCATGATCAGCCGCTGCAGTTTCACATTCCCTTCTTTGGCTTCCGCTACACCTACATCTGGGTGCGTCTTAACAAGAGTTTTTTCCTTTGATAAACTTTCCGGCAGTGGATAGCCTTAACACAAACTTATCTTTTCGTTTTTTTGCAAAACAATTTTCTCTCTGCAGATCCACAAAGACGGCTACATTGCCTTCAACCAGGGCCAGCTGAGCTACAAGTTCCCCATCAAGTTCCCCATTCCGCCGCAGACTATCATCAACAAGGGCCAGGACCCGTCGATGATTGCGCCCTTCTTCGCCATCCAGGACATTCCGCAGAATGTGCCCGGCGCGGGCATTTACATGCGAGTGATCGAGCTGGCCAAGGAGAAGAACGTCACCCTGACGGAGGGCATCTACTCGGACTTTCGCGAGGGCATGATCGGCTCGCACGACTTCCGGCCGAAGTTTGCGGTGATCATCACCTGGAAGAATATGACCTACGCGAACAAGGCGCCCGATTTTGACCTGCGCACGAACACCTACCAGGTGGTGCTGGCCACCGACGAGATGCGCACCTATGCGATGTTCAACTACGATCAGATCGAGTGGAACTCGGGATTCTTTGAGGGCACCAAGGGACCCTCAGCCTACGTCGGCTTCAACGCCGGCAACAGCACGCGGACGTACGAGTTTGTGCCGTACTCGCAGAACCCGCGAGTGTCACTGCTTCCGGCGCTGGGCTACGGAAACGGGCTGAAGGGTCGCTTCTACTTTGAGGTGGACGAGGAGATCTGGTCGGGCGCCTGCATCGAGAAGGACCTGGACCCGAATCTGCCCGACCGACAGCCGCTGACCTTCTTCCCGAGGATCGGTAACATGCTCGGCGGCACGGTGGTCAACATTACCGGACCGTGCCTTCGGCCTGAATCGGTCATCACCTGCACCTTTGAGAACTTCCCCACAAAGGGCGTCTACCGGGATAAGAATCACGCCAGCTGCGTGACGCCCGCCGTCATGTACCACGGCTACGTCGATCTGACCATTCGCGTCGATGATCGCACCTACTTCTACGGGCGATTTTATATTCGTAAGTTTTCAGCCCTTTTCTGCAAACAAAAAAGTTTCTTTTGCTCAAAAACTTAATCAATTTTGTTTACTATTATCACCACCACCAAAACACAGAGCCCCCGGATATAGCCAATGACGACATTGTGATTGTGAACAACGCCGATCGCGAGGAGGAGCCGACCGAGATGGAGATCAAGTGGAAGCCGGAGAAGCTCTTCACCAACTACAAACAGGTGCCCCTGTCCGCGCAGCTCTCCCTTTGGGGCTACAAGGAGAGCAATGACGTCTACCCCACGCTGACCTACATTGACACCCTAGTGGACAGCGTCCCGCTGCAACAGTCGAAGATGACCCTCGACGTGACGCAGTTCCGCTCCCGCGTCAATCTCGCCACCTCGGACATTCTCTTCGGCTTCATCGCCCTCAACCTGACCAACTACAAGTCGATTGGCGACTACGTCCGCTCACCGACCATCTGGTCACGGCCGATGCCCCTCGCCTGGTACTTCAAGAAGCAGTGGGAGCGGGAGTACGGCGAGGACGGCAAGTGGAAGCGGTACTTCTGCCAGAACTGGTTCCAGCGGGAGTCCTTCAGCGACTACTTCGCCACCACCGTCTTCCGCTGTCCGTGCACCTACTCGCAGGCCCTCCTCGACCTGGGCCGCTTCAGCCCCGACCTGGAGTGCAATGTAATTGACCGGAAGTGCGAGACCTTCCACAATGGGGCGCTGCACTGCGTGAAGACGGGCCGGCCGTCGATTGGCGGCAGCGGCCAGACCTGCTGCTACGACGACTACGGCGAGCTGCTGCAGACGGCGGACACGATGTACGGCGGACGGCCGTCGAGGGCCTTCGTCTACGGGAAGCACCCCTTCAAGATGCAGATGATGGTAAGTGGTTAGATGCTGAAGATGATGACAATGTTAAGCGACTCTTTAAAACTTCAATCACTTCAAAGCAAATCTAATCAAAACCTATCGTTACTGTTTGCTAAAAAACCTTTTATTTTCTCCGCCACCAGATTCCGCTGCTGTCTGAGTACCTGCACGATGTGGCGCCCTTCTTCTTCTGCTGCAAGTGGCAGGCGAAGCAGGACAACTCTGACACCTGCAAGATGTACAACTACTGGCGCACCTCGCAGGACTGCTCCAGCTACCAGTCGCCGGGCATTGCCTCCGTCTTCGGCGACCCGCACGTGGTCACCTTCGACCGCACCAACTACACCTTCAACGGCAAGGGCGAGTTCACGCTGGTCCACGTCGACAATGCCATGCACAAGTTCGGTAAGTCCAGCAGTTTCTAGTTTTTGTGAACTATCTTATCAACTTATCAACAACAAACCCTTGCCCCTTATCATCTATTCGCAGAGCTGCAAGGCCGCTTCGAGCAGATGCCCCAGCCGGACGCCCACACGCCGCCGCTGAATGCGAGCTGGCTGCGCGCGGTGGCCGCCGCGGAGAACACCTCCTCGACGGTGGAGTTCCGCATTCGGCCGCTGGCCGCCAGCTGGCGCTACCAGATGTACGTCATTGTGGATAAGGAGTACGTCTACTGGTGGGACGAGTCGATGCGCCTGCAGAACTTCCGCGGCGTCACCCTCTACCAGCCGGCGGGCATTCAGAATATGTCCCACGTCATTGCGCAGTTCGACTCGGGCGCCGGCGTCGAGGTGATCGCCAACAAGGGCCACATGTCGGTGCACGTCTACGCGCCGTACACCTTTGTCGTAAGTAGTTGTAGTGAAAGAGTTGATAAATTGATCAATTCTAATCCTTTAAAACCTCTTTTCCTCTTTTCTAGAACAACACCCGAGGCCTGCTGGGCAACTACTCAAAGCAAACTTGGGACGACTTCTCCCTGCCCGACGGCAGCTTCCTCCCGGTGAACACCGGGCCGGAGGAGCTGTACCGCAATTTCATCCGCAACTTCGCGTCCTGGACAAGGTGATGCCCAATGACATCAACCAGTACCCGTCGCTCTTCTTCCACGACTCCGTCTCCTACACCTTCTACGACGACCCGAACTTCAAGCCGATCTTCGAGCCGAAGCTGCCCTACTACGCCGACTACCCGGACTTCCGCGACCAGATGGCGCAGACCTGTTCCGACTCGGTCGCCTGCCAGTACGACTACATTCTCACGCTCGACCCGGACTTTGCAAAGGTCACCAAGGAGGAGGAGACGCACGCCATCTGGCTGGCCAATGAGGCGGGCAAGAAGCGTAAGTTGGCAGCTTTTTTGGAGCTGATAAAAACTACTAAGATTACCTTTATCTAATCTTACATTTTTCTAATTAACCCTTTTAATCATTTTTTCTTTTTTCTTTATTAGAGGTGCGCTGTCCTGCCCTGCCAAAGCCGGTGAACGGCCGCAAGTCGGAGAATCGGTACTGGGTGGGCACACTGGTCCGCTTCAGCTGCAATGACGGCTACCGACTGATCGGCTACGAGACGCGAAGGTGTCGCGAGGATGGCCTCTGGTCTTGGGGCGTCGAGGCGGAGTGTATCAGTAAGTGGTGATAATAGAGGAAGGAAGTTTAAAAGTTCGATCGAACTTATCAAATCTCCCTTTTTCCCGCTTCTTCTGCAGCTGACATCAGCTACATCGGCACGGTGGCCGGCATCGGCGTGGGCATCCTCATTCCCATCATCATCGTCATCATCCTCGTGGTGCTCTTCATTGTCATGTCGCGAGATCGACAGCGAGGCGACTACATCACCTATGAACATGGAGAGTAAGTGGGCGGTGAAAAGAAAGAATAAAAAACATTTTTTTCATTTTTAACTTTACTTTACTTTTGCAGGCCGACGCCTATTACCGAGGCTGAGGAGCTGAATCCAAGTGAAAAGAGTGAAACTCGAAGCGATAAAGTCGTCTAGACAAAAATGATGAACTGAACGGAAAAAAGCTGTTGACGCTCAGCTAATACACATAAAAGCTGCTGAGTTAAAAGAGCCAATAAGAGTTCACTGTTTTGTTTTTAATCTTTGATCTTGTTCTGCCAAACAAAAACACATCTTCATCAAGCAGCCTAGTTTCATTTCCCATTAAATTACCACTAAGCAAAATTGTAGCACAACACTAAGTTACTGTTTTTAAGCCATTTTTCTCCAAAGTCACAAACACTTTTTGCCCATCAAGTTTTATTTCATCAAAGTATTGATTTACCTCATTATTCAATTTATAGTAACCATTTTGCTCTCATCATCATCATCATTTAACCTCTGACCTTTGTGTATTTTTACCGTTTTTAAAATAACTTTATGCGCCTATTATTCACTCTATTGTTCATGTTTTTCACTTGTTCATGCACTAATAAAACAATAATTCTAATAGAGAAAAAAGTGCCTTTTGTTTAAACCGCGTCATATCTAATCTGCATTTCAGTGAAATTTAATTTTAATCTAAATTTAGCTGGCTAGCTCTGATCTTCTTACATTGAGTGAATTGCTTGACCATCAAAAAGAAGAGTGACGAGCCAGTGTTGCTGTCGTCGTTGCTGTAAATAGACAGCAACGGCGCCCAGTGTTTCCTACTTTAGTAGGTCAGCAACAACAGAAAAAAGAGATGGGAGATTCACATGCAAAGTATATCACATTCAGTAATAGGAAAGAGAGAGAGAGGAGATAGATTGAGGGCAAAGTTAAAGTTGAAAGGAGAAAATGCTGTTGATGTGACCAAAGCAATTTAACTTTTTTTCATTTGCTGTTGTTGATAGCGTTGACAAGTTTTTTTATTTAATGTCGTTGTTGTTTACTATCTCTATAAATAAGTTCAGTGCATGCGGTTAAAGGAACCAAATAATGAAAAACGTATTTTTAATTTGATGACATTGTAGTGGTGTGCTCAGAAAAAAATGTGTCGCACTTGATTTTTCTTTTTTGCATGTTTGAGTTCACTACCACCAGCACTACCAGCTACAATTAATCTCATTCTGTTAATCAAAATCCGCTTTTCAGTAATTTGTCACTCATTGACGTCGTCGGAGACGTCGTTGCCCGCTTGACTATCTTAAAAGGGAAAAAATGCTGAAACTACTCAGTTAAAAATAGCGTAGATTAGACTTCTTTTTCAGAAGGTGTAGCAATTAAAAAGCGGAGGCAGCAGCAGCAGCAGCAGCAATTAATGCAATGGCTATGCAATAAAGAAATGAGAGAAAGATATGAAATCACTTGAAACGGTGGTTCAGGTCGTGACCTTAAATTGAAGAGAGTATACTTGAGAGCGAAAATCCACTGTCAAGGGCAGACATCTGTGTGTATCTGAATTTGCTGCTGAGGACAGATATCACCGTCACCCAAACCAGTTACCATTGGCTGGCTGGTTGCCACGAGGAATAGGAAACACTGGAAGAGAAGAAGAAGAAGGGGAGCCACAAAACCTGCTACAACCGCTTCTTTCTTTGCTGTCGCAAGAGCTAACACATTGACCCACCAAACCGGCAAACAGGTCGTCTGAAGAAGAAAGAGAGAAAAAGCAGAACTATGTAACAAGTCTAGATGTGTGCTCCTCATCGTCACATCACTTTGTGTACTTCTGCCAAGATTACCTTCAAAAATGAAAAAAGAAACAGAGAAAGAGAGAGAGAAAAGAGAAAAGAGAGAAACGAGAGGGTTATTTGCAGGTCAAAGTGAAAAAAGTTACCTTGCATGCAATTTACCCGTAACAGTTTTCTCTCGTGTTGCTGGTGCACCGTAACCACAATCACCGAATCTACTACTAAAATGAAGTGAACAGTGAAGAGTCGGTTTTTACCAGCAACGTCGGTCTGCTCCACTTTGGTGCTCCCTGTTCATATAAAATGGCCAGCTAGTGGCCAGCACCTAATAGTGTCACTTGCCAGTCCTCATCACCACAGTCATCATTGCCAGAAGTAGCTGCACAGTTTTTGTTTGTTAAAAAAGTGTTATACTTTGTAGTTATAAGCCAAACAAAATCATGGCCTCTTTCAAGTACCTGCTCCTAGCAGTCCCATTTGTCCTTATTGGTATGTGAAATGTGCAACTGAAAATGTTTAATTTAAACAACTGCCTGAAAACGTAAACTAGCCTCTAGCCAATAAACAAGTTGACCAAATCTTTATTATTGCTCAACTTGTAGGCTGGAAAGCTAGTTTACTTATTTACCACTGTAAACTTACATAACCTATTTGCTAATTGTTAATCATTTTAATTGTTCAAATAGGATCAGCGACGGCGATCCAGGAGTACCGAGCCTGTCAGAACTCCTTCCAGTGCACCGCCTACTGCTCGAACAAGGGCTTCAATGACCGGGTCTGCAAGACGGTCACCGTCGACGACAGTCCCAATGTGGACGGCACGGCGCTGGTCAACCGACGGGTCTGCCTCTGCAGCGAGTCAAGTACGAGCCACACTTTTTTGCAAATACACATTCACTAACTTATCATCATTTAACTTCTTCTTCTTTTTCCCCTTCAAACAGAGGACGAGGGAGGCGGCAACTCCGCCACCGGAGAGTACTTCAACTACTGGTTCTCGCCCGGGCACGAGTGCATCCGCAACGGCAGCGACAAGCAGTGCAAGGAGTACTGCAAGCGCATTCGCATCGACGAGGACCTCTGCCAGTGTCGCCTCAGCTCCTGCAAGTTCCCCAAGAAGCACCTCAACGTGCCGCAGTCGCTCAATCACGAGCGAAAGTAAATGGGTAGTTAATGAACTAAAATTGAAAAGAGAAGAGATGATGATGATGAAACTGAAAAGGCAGCGTGAGTGAAATGTCACCAGCATCACCAGCACAATAACCTGCACTTTAAATGATGTAACCATCAACTTATTATCATCTTTTTTTCTCTCAATTGACCAGCACTAATAGACACCACTGATACTCTTTTCCCACCATTTACCACCACCACCACTTCAAAGCTGTAGCTATTTTTTGCTTCCTTTCCCTCTTTATTTATTGCACCCATTCTTCTTTTCCCCTTTCAATTTAAACTTTCATAATACTACTATTTATTTAAATACTACTACTACCACCACCACCACCACCACTACTATTCACCGCTAGAACGATTCTAAAAATAAAAATAATTAAAGACTACAAAACTAAAAGCGCAACTGTTGTACACGCTGGTGTCGAGCAGGGGGGAACCTTAAAGACAAACAAAGATTTGATTAGGCCTAATAAGTTTGTGGTGAATTGAAAAAAAGTGGTGGCTGTTGTGATCTGTAGTGGCTATTGTGGTGGTCTCTGCTGCTGCTGCTGCTGCAATAAAAATGACCGGTGAGTGCTGCTGCTGCCTGAAAAGTGCACTCTGATTGGCAGCGGTGGCGGCAGTCTGTGCAGCTGCTGCTGCTGCGCAAGCCAACGGCTAAAACAAACGCAACGATCACTTTTTTGGCGGGTGACTGTGGCTTCTGCTGCTGCTGCTGCTGCTGCTGCTGCGGCCTCACTTTCAATTCATTCTGCTGCTGCTGCTGTTGCAACAGTTGAGCAGTTCTTTTGCCGTTGAAAAGTGGTGCTTGGCCTCTCTCTCTCTCTCCTTCTCTCTTCCTCAGGCCAAAGTCCCCACGGACAGGCACACACACACACACACAGCGTGGCAGTCTTCTTCTTCTGCCAGTGCCCTGTGCCCCTTCTCCTTTCTCTTCTTTGGACCAACTGCGCGAGAAACTTCGGCAAGGAGCTGACTGCGATGAAACAGAAAGCAACTGAAACAACTGACAAAAAAGTGAATTCGCAGCTGCAGCAAAACAGCGTGGCCTCTTCTTGGCAGCATTTTTTTGTTCACTTTGATGATTTTTGTGTATGTGTGCTTTATTGTCTAACTGTCTTCTATCTACTGAAACGTTTTTAAATCAACAATTTTTTATTTTAATCGACAGTGCTTTTTTCAGCCAGCCGGTCGCCTGATTAATTAATTTTAATTATCCTAACCCTATCATCATTTTTGTTGTCATCACCGAGCTATATCTGCTTCATTTTTTTCATCCAGTCTGCCAGATCTACACACACACATTCAAACAGGCAGACTGACAAACAATTTTTTCCTTTTTCTTTTCATTCACCGGACATTGCGTATTGCCTTCTCTTCTCTTCTTGTTTTGCTTTGTGTGTTTGCCGCAAACACTACCACCACAACTGCCTCACAACTGCAGCAACTCAAATCAGCTTAATTCAGACGCCGTTTGCAGTTGTTGCTGCTGTACATCCTCGTTTTCAGCAGAGCTTCCTTTCAGCTGAATCGACGCTGCAAAGCCTATCAGAGAACTTATCACCCCCCTCCACATTACTGTACTTCATCCTGACCGTCAACCGGTGCATTCACCACCACAGCACTACTTCACCAGAGCAACAGTTGTAGCCTGTTACTTTTGAACTGCAGTGCACAGTAGTGTACAGTAGTGTCATCGTAAGTGTCAAACTTTTTTCACTCAAACAAAAATTACCGCTACACGCACACCACTACACTACAGTTTAACTGATAATTAATTTTAACTGATTAGTGTTTTGGCTGATGATTGCTGCTTTTGCCTTCAGTCTGTCGATAAACTTTGAACTTTTCAAAATATTGAAAAATCTCGTTTATTTTTGCAAAACATAGAATCATTTTCCCAAACAACAAACAAATCACACTTTTTGAAGTTTCAAAATGGGCTGCACAGTGAGCAACTACGAGGACAAGGAGTCGGCCGCCCGGTCAAAGGCCATCGATCGCAACCTGAAGCTGGATCGAGAGCGCAAGGCGAGAGAAATTAAACTCCTTCTTCTCGGTAAGTTCTTATCTTTTTCTCAACAGTTTTTACAATCTAACCAAACAATAATCCACTACAATTTGTTTTTCAGGCGCCGGCGAATCAGGCAAAAGCACCATTCTCAAGCAGCTCAAGTAAGCTCAAAAGTTGCTGTTCCTTATTCGATTACTTGATATCTCTTTAACCCCCTCTACCTTCTACCTTCTCCAAACTTCAGAATCATCCACATCGACGGCTACGACAAGGAGGAGTGTCGTCAGTTCCGGCGAGTGATCTACGCCAACACCATCCAGTCGCTGTCGGCCATTCTGCAGGCGATGGAACTGCTCGGCATCGGCTTCGCCCTGCCTGAGTCCCGGGAGTTGGCGCACCGGTACGCCAGTCTGCTGGAGCAAAGTTACAGCATCACACCGGAGCTGGCGGCCATCATGAAGGTCCTTTGGTTGGATGGCGGCGTTCAGGCCTGCTTCCGGCGGGCTCGAGAGTACCAGCTCAATGACTCGGCGCACTAGTAAGTGGGGAATTGAAAATGAGATTAGATTTTAAAGTTTTCAAGATGACTAACTTTGTCATTTTTACTTCAGCTACCTAAACTCGCTGGACCGCATCTGCCAGGCGGACTACTGTCCAAGTCAGCAGGACGTGCTGCGGACGCGCGTCAAGACGACCGGCATCGTCGAGGTGAACTTCAAGTTCAAGGGCCTGCTCTTTCGCATCTTCGACGTCGGCGGCCAGCGGTCGGAGCGCAAAAAGTGGATTCACTGCTTCGAGGACGTCACCGCCATTGTCTTCTGCGTCGCCCTCTCCGCCTACGATCTGCTGCTGGCGGAGGATGATGAGGTGGTATGTGGTTGACAGGCAAAAATTATGATTACTTGTAAACTGTTTTCATAATTTTTAATTTACATTTTTCCAGAACCGAATGCGCGAAAGCCTGAAGCTGTTTGAGTCCATCTGCAACAACAAGTGGTTCCTCGACACGGCCATCATTCTCTTTCTCAACAAGAAGGACCTCTTTGAGGCGAAGATTCGCAGCTCGCCGCTGCAAATTTGCTTTCCCGAGTACAAGGGTAATTACCTTGTGTGCCATTTTAAGAAAACCAAACTTGATCTAATTGATGTGTTATTGCTTTTCAGGCGCAAACACCTATGAAGAGGCGGCCGCCTTTGTTCGGCTACAGTTTGAAGCGGTCAATCGCTCGAAAAACAAGGAGATCTACACGCACTTTACCTGCGCCACTGACACCAACAACATCGAGTTTGTCTTTGACGCCGTCTCTGATGTCATCCTCAAGGGCAATCTGAGAGAGATTGGTCTTTTTTAAACAAAAAAGGGGAGAAATGTACATCGGATCATGACAGTGATGAGAACAATTGAAATCAAGTTTGGTCGCCTGAGTGAGCTGAGGTGTGCCGTGTTTGTGGCATTGTAGTGCAAAGTTTTTCACACATTTTTTACTTTTAATACTGAGCCTACTTCACGATGCTGCTGTCGCTTCTAAAGCATTTTTTGGATTCAGATTTTGCATTTTCCATCTTGTAATCTTTTAATCATAATTTCTACACTCCTTTTCACTTTTGTATGTCAGCAACTTTTGCTTTAAATATATTTAAAATTTAAAAATGCGACTAATTTTGTTTGTATTTTTAACACAACAGAAACATTTATATTGCTAAACATAAGTTTTATTTTTTTTCATAATTCGTTTGTAAATTTTTAATATTTTTTTAAGTGTATTCTACATTTCTTTTATATTTTGTGATCACCATTTTTACTTAAAGATTTTTTGATTGAAATCATTTCATTTTCAACAAACCAGGCACAACCAGGTACAATCATTGAAACATATACACACACAAACAACACAACACAAACACTGTACAAATTACCTGCACACACAAATCAGACTTTATAAATATCAATTTTCTACACATTTTTTACTTAATTTGTTTTTTATTTGCACATTCTCAATGTCGATTAACAAAAGTGGACCACTTTGAGCGTTGGTCATTGAAAAAATTGTTTTTCTGATCATTTTGCTTCATGTTGTTGTTTGTTTTGCTAAAAAGCTGTACTTGATTTTGTGGCATCAACTGAACTGACGAAGAACTGTTGTGGTGGTTTTTGCAGCTCACAGTTGTTGATAGGTTGCATTTAATGCGCTGATCAACAAATTGAACTGAATGGCTGCTGTTGTTGTTGTTGTTACGGTCGAAACGCTTAAATGTATGTTTTTGGTCCTGCTGATGACTTTGATTTCTTTGCACCTCTGGCTCTCTTTGCAATATCAAGTTTATTTTTACCGCACCATCACTACTACTTTTTGTCCTGGTACTTGGCCATGGTGATCTTTGAGGCGCTGTTTCCTGAAATGATTAAAGAAAAGTTTGATTAATTGATTAATTAATTGATTACTTTTAAACGTAGTAAAATAAGCCATGTTTGCAGCAGTCCCCACTTTTATGCCCCCCTCTTACCAGCGTATCCTGCCGAGCCGCCGTTGCTGTCATCAGCGAACTTGATGCTGCTCTTTGACTCAAGGTACTGATCACCACCGTTGCCACCGCTAACAGAGTATCCACTAGCCCCAGCAGATGCACCACCACCACCAGCATTACCACTATCGGCAGCATAGAGCTCACCTTCTCCCGAGTAGCTGGCCGGCTTGGAGCTGGCCGAGTAGCTTCCGGCCCCGCCCTTCTTCGAGGGCGGGTAGTACTCGACGGCAATGGGGTTGGCGTCCATCTTCACGTAGGAGGGGTCCTTGGGGGCGGTGCCCGGCTCGGTGGTCTTGATCATCGCCCGGAAGCCCTTCTCATCGGCGACGTAGTTCACCTCGCGGAGGATGCCATTCTTGTCCTTGTAGCCGTAGGTGCCGGAGACGGCGTGCGGCGTCTGGCTCTTCTCGTGGCGCCACTGCTTATTCCCGTAGCCGTCTGATTAGGGGGGATTGGAAAAAAAGATGTTTAGGGAAAAAATGTTTGATCTGATCTGATTAAAATGTTTTACCGTCGACATTGTAGCCGAAACCGTACGGCTGGTGGGGATACTTCTCCTCCTTGTAGCTGTCCTTCTGGTATCCTCCGCCGCCGTAGCTTTGTCCACCACCGCCGCTGTACTCTTGACTTCCGGCGTACTCTGGCTCACTGCTGGCCACCGTCTTGTAGAGGGTGGTCTGGTCTGCGGCCACTTCCGGCTCGTAGATCTGATTGCTGCTGACTGGACCCTGAGCAGCGGCCGAGGTAGTTGCTGCTGCAACTGCTGCTGATAATGACGATAAGATGGGGATAAACACTGCAACGGTGCCAAAGGTGACCATTGATCTAAAGGTGATCTTGAGGTTCAGCATGATGTGACTGGTGAGACTGGATAAGGCGTAGGTTGCACTGATTAGTTACACTAGTTACACTAGTTGAATGTTTTATTTTTTAATTCAACAATTGCAATGATTGGACAAAAAAGATAGATTGAAAAACAACTTAGTTTATACTGTTTTAAGTGAACAGACAGACAAACTTTGAGAGCACTGCTTCACTTGGCAAGGTGCAAAGTGAAGCAGTTTTGCCTCATTGTGTCAGATTGAGAAAAAAGCAAACAGTAATGGAAACTAACGCAGTTTCAAAAATGACAACAGAAAAACTTACCTACAAGTAAGACAAAATATTTGAAATGATGAAGACTACAACTGCAAAATTAAGAGGTGGCGACTGTTTTTGCACTGGACCACTGTTTTGACTGGCGTTTTTATACCTGAAAAAATCTCTCATCTTCAATGCACTTCCAAGCACACTTTGTAGACACTTTTTCTCCGGAATACACCTTTTTTCTGGATGACAAACAAAGAGTACAAAGAGTGAACGGTTTCTCTTTCTTTTTCTCTCCTTTTTTCACCTGTGATCTCTGTCCTTATGCATATTTTTTGTGCACAGTAATTAGTGCACCGTTTGCAAATGACACTTTTATTTTCTCGTCTTTCTCTTTCTCTTTTTCAGTTGTTTGACTAATTAACAGCCAGCACTGTGTTGATTGACTGTCTATGTATACCAAATGACACAAAAAAAGAGAAAAAAAGAGAGTGATGAAATACTATCTCCCTACTGTTTAAAATAACTGAAATACTTTTTTTGGTGCACTTATTTACCAGTTTTTGGTGACATACCACTAATCTTAATCCTAATCAAGCCGTCACTTTGACGATTGATTGGAAATCTGTTTTTTAAACATTCAAACTAGTGAACTTTGCTTTGACTATATCTTTTTAGACTAACTTTATGTTTTTTAACTCATCAAAATAATTTTTTAACAAAAAAATTGTGCTTAGTGATGCAAAACAAAATGATTTTACTTTTGTAGGCGTTCGCATAATGCAATTAGGGCTTTTCTTTTCCCTCAACCATCGTCATTATTTTGCCGGTAATAATAACTGAGAGGCAGCAACAAAAAACAAAAGTAACGGAACTTTTGGGCTCACTCAGTGGTTGCTCTTGCTTTTAGGTACACTTAACTTCTTAAACAAAAGTGATGCATGGTATTTATGAGCAAAAATCAAAACAAACAGACAAAAAGTGACAAACACTCACAAAGTGAGCTGCTAATTACTTTTGTTTGTTTCTTTTTTACTACTCATTTTTTGACATGTTGTCACCAATTACCGTTCATTACATTGACTACTATTGCCAGGAAAAGCCTAGTGACTGGGAACTTGCTGCACGTGGGATAACTTTTGGACATTTAAATATTATTTTTTTCATTTGTTTTTTAAAAACTTTAATATTTATGCATAAAAATATGTTAAAAAATTAAAAAGAATTGTTCAATAGATTTAGCAATTTAACTTTTGTCAGGCATTAAAACCGGCAAAAAATGGAGCATCTAGAAAACTCTGTTTTTTGCACAGTTTTTTGTTATTGTTTTTTCTTGGTAAATTGGGTAATAATTGTTATAACTAAATCTGAAAGCAGTTTGCTTTAACTCAAATCAGCAACTGAAATTAGCAAAAAAATAAAACTGTCTCAATTTTACTCGTTGTTCCTGTTACTGACAATGTCTAAATATATCGTTTACTTTGATTTGCAGACAGCAGTACATAAATTGACAATGGCACACTACTCTTTTGCAGTGTCATTTGTTTTACAAAAAACTGGCTTTTTAGTTTGTTCAAGTTTGCAACTTTTACTGATTGTGTTGCTTGTTACCTATTTTGTTCTATTTGTTTCATTTACTGACATTAACAGTTTTAAATAAAATTCAATTTTTCGTTTAATTTTTTAAAACTTTGAGTTTAACTAGAGACACTGAAGGTGGCGCACTATTTAACGCAACAATAACAAAAATTTTTTAAAATTAGAATAAAAAAGTTTTAAAATTTTGCAGCTCAAAATATAGATTAATTTGTTTTCAAGTTTATAACTGAACTAAAAAAATCAATAAATGCAAGATTTTAACTACTGTTTTAAATTTTAAGTTTTAAGTTAAGCGCAAATGAGCCAATTTTAGATAACGGTTTTGTTTTGTTGTCACTTTCTTAGCAAAGAAAAAAACAGCACACAAACAGTTTGAGTGTTTGAGGAAAACAACACAACAGGAGTTTTTACTTTTTAAAATCTAATTAAGCCGACTCTCTTACCCTCATTTCTTCTACCCACTCATTCAACATGAATGGACACTTTTTGTGTGTTCCAAAACTATTAGCCTCACACAAATGAGCGTTGATTCTATTAGAAAAAAAACATTAACAAAAGGAGCAAAGAGCTGGTGTGCTGGCACACTTGAACTGCAGAAAGAAAAGAAACAAAACTAAAACAGAAACACTAAAAAGAAAATTAAAAAAAACAGAAAATAAGGCAGCATCACTGCGAGCTATTAATAGTCGTATTAGTACTCAGTACCCTTTATTTGTTTTCTTTCTTTTGTTCAATAGAAAAACTTCCAAAAATGGTCTATCAGCAATGTCATGCAACGGTTAGCAGCAGCAGCAGCAAATTCAAACACGCAAATCTTTTCATCTATTTTCTTTTTCTTTTACCTTTTTCATTTGAAAATGCGAGGTACCCCCGATGGTATTTGAAATTTGGTACTTGCATTGTACTTGTTTTTTCATCCGTTTTTCAGCAATTTCAGTTTACTAGTTAAACAACAGAAAATTTAAATTTTTTTGTTTTAGTCGTTGTTACCCGCCAACAAACACGAGCTAATTAAAATAATTTAAAATGGGAGAGAAAAAAAACCTTAGCACTGCAAAGTGCACAAACTGTGCTTAATTTTTAATTAAATGTTTTCCGTGTTGTTTAACCCATTTTTTTGTAACCGGAATGTGGTGGAATTGGCGGTCACTGCAGGCACTACAATTATTTTTGCACTAAACACTGGACAAATTAATTAATTTCCACAGTTTATTGCCAAGTTTAATCTTTTCTTTTTAGGCGAATGAGGACAACATTTCTTTGTGGGCATGTTTGTTTGCCCATCATGACCATTAAAAACCACGACAATTTATTTTCACTCAAAAACCCCAAAAAGACCGTCAGGTAAACTCAGATTCAGGCAAACTAAAAAACAAGGGTAACCAAACGCAAAACAAATATTTTGATAATAAATCAGAACCCGTTTGAGCAGAAAAAATGGCTGTTTTTGCGGCCACCAAACGGAAATCTGTTGGCATTTATTAATAATACCAGCTAAAGTAGGCCAATCATCATCATCATCATCATCCTCTTTCTTTTACTAGCTAAACTCAAACTCTCAGTGTGTGTGTGTGCTTGTGTTTGTGCTTGCGATCATCACTGCACAAACATAAACGAAGGGAAACATTCAGGCAGGCGGACACGCTATTCCTCTCGGGTTTCCAGTACTACTTCTGCTGCTCTACAAATAAGTTTGTTTAAGGGAAAAGAAAAAGAGAAAAGACTGTAGCCTTTAGAATAAGCAGGAAGAGCGGGTTAGCCAAAAAAATGGCAAAACAGAAGGAAAAACAGAGAAAAAGGCATCAGAAGCATCAGAAGCAGTAGCAGCAGCAGCAGGTCCTTCTTTGCTGTTGCTGCTGCTGCTGACTTCTTTTTGCTTCTTCTTGTATAAACATTGGCACAGGCACCCGTGCTGATTCCACTGCTTGCTGGTGGAGAAGGAAGTAGGTAAAGTGCCCCAAAAGTGTTGATCTACGCTTTAGCGAACCGTACCGTACCGTTCAGTAGACCGGCGATTTGAGTTGATTTAATTTGTGCACTGATTTGTGATTCAAAATATGAGAACGAGCCACGCGAGAGCGGGACGGCGATCAAATGGAGCGGACGACGGAATAAGAAGAGCTCAGAGGGACATCACCAGACGTCTCCAGAGATCTAATCTGTCTTGGGGAAACTCTGTGTCTTTCTCTCTGTGCAGCGTTTTTCTGTTTTTGGGTTGTTGTACCTGCTGGTCTACTGCTGAAATTTTTGGCTACTAAGCAGCAGCAGAGATGAGGTGATCAATACCGTCGTCAAATCGACGACGACGACCACGCCGGACAGAGAGTGCAAATCGATAAACCATTTTTGGACACTTTTTCTTCTTCTTTTCTTTTTTGCTCTTGAACTTGGAAAATTGTTTCTTGAAAAAAGAAAAAGAACTTTCTAAATGGCAGTGGGCGTTCAGCCAAAAACAGCAGCAGCAACAACAAAACAACCCTGCCTCTGAATTACAATACAGTTAATAAAAACAAAATAAATAAATAACAGCAGTTTTCCTAATAATGTGCGTCAGAAAGTGTACTAGATCATCATCATCTTCTTCTTCTTCTCTTTACCGCTAAATGCCAATCACTAGCACATGCGTTGGTGTGTCTGTGTGTGTGCTTGTTTTTTACAAGGCTTTATATTTAAGCTAAAGTGCAAACCATGTCAGTTATCACCATCTCCAAAATGTAAGGGTTGTGAGCAGTATCTTTTTGTTACTGTTATTATTACACTAAAAAGAAAGATTTAAACACAAAACACTGCTTGCCACTGAATGATTGAAACAGATTGGTTAAGGTTGTTTTGTTATCTCTCTAGCAAGCTTTAGCAAAGAAGAGGACACACAATGGAGAACGAGGTTTTAAATTGAGAGCACTCGCATGTTTTCTCTTTGCTTTACTTTGTTGCTGGTCGTTGTCTGCACAAAAGCTTTTACTTGCTAGCTAAAAAGAAGAGCAAGCAATTGGTTGACAAAGGAGTAAAGAAAGGGAGAGAATGGCAAACAAAAGTGTCATTGTGACACAAGAGAGAGAGAGAGAGGAGAGAGAGAGACACTGCGCTGACATTCTATTTACCCTCGCGCTGACATTGAAAGTCTGCACTTTCACTTGGTGGGGATCACTTTCAGTGCCTACAAAGTGCCCCCATCTCACAATCTCATTAGCTCTGACACTGGCGCCCATTAGTTCAATGTCGTACTCACACACACACACACACAGACACCACACTTGTCTGCCCTCAATTGCAAAGAGAAGAGAAAGAGAGCAAACAGGCAGAAACAAACGCGCGTCACCGATTCCGGTTACCCTTTCTCTCTGCCTTTTTTCGGTCGGTAATCAGATCCGTCGCCGCCACAGTGCTGATCATTACCGCATTAAACGTCGCTGATCTTTCGATCCCGCCAGTGCCCCTCTCGCATTCAATTCAATTCCGTAGAGGTATTTATTATATAGCGGTGAGGCAATAAAGCCAATTAACCCTAACACCACCGCCGATACGATGCAATCACGATTGCAAATTACGGCAGTGCACATCTGCTGCTGCTGCTGCGGAACAGTTGATCAGCACAAGAATAATAAGCACAGGGCAGCACACACAGGGCAACTTCAATAGTGCTCAAATGACGACAACGACAACGACAACGAGAAAGCAAAAAAGAGAGCAACCCGATCCAGCGGCAATTCAATACGACAGACAAAATGTGTAGTGTTGTTGTGGTCTTTTGGTGGACAGCACCACTACCACCACCACCGCCACTGATCGGAAAGGACTAAAGTGGTCTAGTGGGAAAAAAGAGTGGGCGAGGTGTGACGGAAGGTATTTAGGCGATTCTCTATCAGCAGTTTTGCCCCTCTTTGTTCTTGGGCATGTAATAGGCAATGTGTTGCAGAAACAACTTGTGTGTGTACGTGTAGCGTAGAGAAAAGAGAGCAAAGAAGTGAACAGCGGCAAATGATCCTTCCAATTCTTTCCTTCCAATCCATTTTCGTCCACACTTGTCCACTTTCTCTTCCTTTCTATTTAGTCTGCATCTCTGAAAAAACAGCGAACTGGCCAACTCAGCGTCAAAATGAGAGAGAAAACGAGAAAAAAGAGCGCAACCAAAACGAAACAGAAACAGACACACACACACACACACCGAGGAGACCACTTAGAGGAGAGAGAGAGAGAGAGAGAGAGAGAGAAGAATGCCTGTCTGGCGAAACTGAGTGCCACGAGTTCACTTTTTGTTGCCTCTCTCCCTCTTTCTCTCCCATTATTCTTTCTCTCTCACCAGTTCTCTGCCTTCTCTTTTTCCCAGCACGAGCACTATCAGCAGCAGCATCATCGTGGCCACCCTCACACAGAGAGGACAACGGCAGCAGCTGTCGTACATTGTACGATAAAACAGCAGCAGCACTGTACCAGCACTGTACGGCGACTATTAGTCTTCTACTGGTACTACTACTACCGCTGCTGCTCTACTGCCTCCCCCCTTCCCCCCCCCCCCCCAACCAAATCGGCCAACTGTGGACGGCAAGGATGAGCCCCTAGTAAGCGAGCAAATGAGGCTAACATCGATGGGTATGATTCCTTTCTCTCCTCTCTCCCTCTTTTTCACACTAAGTGGCCACGTAACCAGCCAGCCAGCTCTGTGTGCAGTGCACTGTAGAGGAATATTCTGCTGTTGTCGTTCCGCTTCGCTCTCCTTTTCACTGATGTTGTTTTTGCTGCTGCTGCTGCTGTTGCTGCTGCTAATTCTGCTTTGCCTCTGAGGAGGGCACAAGCGTCCGACCGACCGACCGACCGTGCTCTGTTGCGTGTTTCAAGAGCTCTGGCTGAGTGCTGTGTTCCACGGTGGTCGCTGTTGCTGTTTTGCTGTTGATTTTCATTAGGCAAAACAAAACAGGGTGTCGTAGAGAACTCGTCCTCTTAGCCTGCTTTTTTGCCCTGTTTTCATAAGCAAACAGTTCGAGCATCCCCTTAGTGAACACTGCTTGCTGCACTGATAGGGAATTCAATTTAAAAATTAGTCGCCAAGCTGAGTAGGTTGCTGCTGCTGCTGCTGCTGCTTTGTTGGTGCACCGGAAGGACCAACAAACAGCTTGGCTTGATTTGACTTGGAATTGATTGGCTCAAGACGAAATTTATTATTAGTACTGTCCTATGCAATGGTAGTTAATTGCAAGAGGTTTTTTGTGCCATGTTAAGAGGTGCTTTGGCAAGTGCTGCATGCTGCTAATTAGTGCTTTTCCGTTGCTTTTGTCTTTTGTTGTGTTTTTATTCTTTGCTTAGTTTTGCTTCAGGCTGTTTGCTGTATTTTTCCGTTTTGTACGGTACTGTACAATTCTGCACCTTATGTTCACATCTGCCTGATACCTTTCTATTAAGTTTTTTTGTTAATTTTTTCAGTTTGTAAAATAATTTTTGATACAAATAACAACATAAGTAAACTGTCAAAATTAAATGTCAAAAAACTTTATTAACTTTTTAATGTAAAAATCCGTTTTTTCAAAAAAATTTAGCGTTGAAAAAATTTTATCTGTGTAAAAGATTGGTTTATATGATAAAGATTATTAAAAGTTTGTCAGTTTGACAGTCAATGTAAACTACAACAAATAAATGTCAGAAAGTTAATTTAAATGTGAACTTCAATGTCACGTTGACATTTGACAGTAGCAAACAAGTTTGCAAAAAAATTTCATTAAATCAAGATTAGTGTTACAAAAAAAGTTGCAAACACACAATTTTAAAAACTGACAAAATGTTTTATTTAATTTTTGCATGCATTTTACTCAACAAAAAAATTATTGTACAAAACTGTAACCAATAAAAAAAGTGTTCACAAAATAAAATTGATACGAACTAGATAAGTAAACAAATTACAAGCATTTTTTTGTTGCTCTGCCAAAACACCTTTTACATACATTTTTAAAATTTGAAGCAGGTAAATTCAAAGCTAAATTCAATTTAAATGTTGTTTTTGCATTTCTTGAAGTTACAGATTTAGCTAGAAAAATTGAGATTTACTTTTTGCAACTCAATTTCCGGTATTTCAAAAATTGAAAACAGACGGTTTTGAAAATAAATGTGGGAGTGATAAAATTAAAAGAAAGGTTTAGGTTTGTAAATGTAAATCAGAAAATAAACTAAAATGAGTCAGTTGTACGGTACTTTACTAGCCCAATTTGTTATGCAAACAAAAACAAAATGCTGCTAAATTAGTTTTATTTGAAGAATGCAAAATATTGCAAGTAGCTTTTCTAAACTAGCAGCATTTATTCCCTTTTCTTAAAATAAGCTAACACCGGAAACGCTGTAGCTTTTTAATCAAATTAAATTGCAAACAGTACTTTTTGATTTGTGTTTTTCAATTTGCAGATAATTAGATTGCTGTTAAGTTGACACACCTCATCTGCAGAAAAAGGAGATTAGTGTCAGTTTTTGCGTCACTACTTGAACGGTTATTTTAGCAAAATTTTAAGAATTGTACGCACAAATGAAAACAGAATCAAAACTGTTTAAGTTCACTGGCTTTAGTGTTAAATGGAACAACAACATAAAAACAGGAAAAAAGCAGAAAACAACTTTGCATTTGACAGCAAAGTGTGTGGGCATTTGTCAAACATCGTTCAGACACACGCACATTAGTAACACATTTGCTGCCTTTTGCAGTTTTCCGGGGTCTGAGAGACCTTGCTCACTGGTCACTCACTGCTCAATCATCACTCATGTTGATCAGTGGAAAGTGTGTTTTCTGTGAAATGTCATTTTCAACTGCATGTACCGGATTGCAGTGCACTGGTCACTACCTAAAAATACGTCTGAAACTTAGCCGCCACCACCACCACTTAGCCACCACTGACTTATGATGATGATAATAATCCACAAAACCCACAACTTGAGCCCTTTTTAGCAAAGTGCCACTAGTACCTCTAAACTGAGCAACAAACAACAACAACAAGCAATGTGTGTTTGCCTGCCTCTTTGCCTGTCACTGTCAACGGCAGGCGTGTTTGATTCAGCCGTTGTCAACAGTTGAGCGCATTAGCACGATCAGTGCCGCCTTTTCACCCCTTGACCTTTAGCACCAGTCATCGTCATCATCATCATCGTCAATGTGAGGTACACTGGTCAAGCTCTGGTGCGAGCTGAGCAAACTCAGCTATGCTAAGAAGAGTCCGGAAGCAAAAAAACTGTGTGTGTGTGTGCGCGCTTCCTGATTGTTGGCGGTAAAGTTCACCGGTGTTTAGTGTGCAGATTTGCCTTTGTGAGCTTCACCAAGTAAAAAACAACTGGAAAAAGGGGTGATTAAATCCTCTAATTTATCGACTGTGAAAAATTAGCTTATGAAAAAAGCTCTACTGGCTTAAATTGTTTTGTGTAAACTGCCTAAAATTTTTTTTAACAACTGGTCAGTGGTCCACGGCCTGGGATACCCAGCAGTCTGTAAATTAAATCCCAAACCGGGGACCACTTGGAAAGATCAGTTCCTGGTGGTGGTGGTGGTGGTGGCCGTCGATGCTGTTGTCCTTTCACGGTCGGCCAATGAATTAGTGCCTAATGTGCTCATGTGTTTGGGCAGTGAGTGTGTGTGTGTGTGTGTGCGTCGATACGATGCATTACTTGGCAAACTGCAGCACACACACACAGCTGACACACCGGTAAACCACAGACACACAGACACACAGTTGGCGATTAGCGCACAGTGGGTACTAGATGATGATGATGGTGATGATGTTGTTGTACTGAAGTGAACAGCAGTCAAACAGCAAAACAGCCGTTTGTGGGTAAATGTCAACTTTGGCAAACTGTTAACTGCTGACTGCTCTTTGCCTGCCTGCCTGCCTGCCTGTTTGTTTGTTTGATAATTTGCCAAATGCTAATGAAAGAAAATCCCACCGTGAAGAGGAGGACGCTGCCGAGCAAAACAGCGAACACTGCAGCACTGATCTCTTTTTTTCTATTTGTTCCCTTTTCAATGTCAGCAGCAACAGTAGGAAGCGGAAATGAAAATGCCGCCAGTGGTGGTGGGAACTTGTGATAATGCTAAAGTATAGTATGGCTGCAGTGTTGGTGGTAGAGGTAGTGGCGGTGAGTTTAACCGATCAGCAGAATTCAACACACTCATTGACTATTCTGTCGACTGTAGGAAAATGTTTGTGATAAAAAGGGGAATAATAATTGTCGCAACAGCCACAATTCGACCAACAATTCTGTTGTCGGTGTCGTCCTCATGCAGCAAGGGAAGTATGTCGGCATTTACCATCAACTGTAGCAAGTGTAGCTTGTAAAAAATGCCAAAAAAATGTAAACATTTGTTGTCAAAAATCTCTCAATATCTCTGTTCCTTATCACTCAATTTCACCTGTTAATTTTCCTGTTGAGTCTAACTTGTCTGACTTTTCCTTATCAGCCAAACATCATACCCCAAACAACAAATGATATTGTTTTTTATCTTGTCACTGTATCAGGCAAAAAAATCAATCTGATCAATCAATCCAACACACATTGCGCATCTGTTTCAGCTTCAGCTTCAGTTCAGTTTGACTAGATCAGAAGCGAGATAGGCAATGATCACCTAGTGGCAATTGCAATAGTAGTAGCCACACTGCCGAGCAATGGTCCACTTTTGTTGCTGTGCAGTGGTAAAATTGTTCCAGAAGTTACCATCACCACCATCACCACCATCACTGAACGAACTGTGACTACTACCTCGACGACCGCTGAAGTGGCAGCAGCAGCAGCAGCAGCAGCAGTGGAAGCTTCTGCTGGCTTCTCGTTTCTGCCCGCATCATCATCATCATCATCACTGGGGGCGCACGTTGCCTCGGCACACGGCGAGTGGTAGCCTGCTTGCCAGTTGTACAGCAACTGCGGCAACAACTGCGGCGGCGCGGCGGCGGCGGCAGCAGCAGAGCACTCTTCATCTTCACTCTGCTTCAGCGTCTGTTCATTTGCTCCGGCGACACGTTGCTGTGCACGTCGTCCTCCTCTTTCACTCATACTGCCACACTACTGCTACTACTGCTGCTCTTTCCTTCTCTCTCTCTCTCATTGACACTTGCGCCGTCAAGCTTCTTCTTCTTCTTCTTCTTCTTCTTTTTCATCTTTTGCTCTGTTCGATCATCTCCTTCTCTGCCCACCTTTGAACGTTTCTTTTGCAGTTTGCAGTCACTGGAATGATGACCACCACCACCACCACCGCCACAACTATCATCGCCGCCACTTAGACTGAGCAATTTAAACTAAAACTCGACTACTAGTTGAACTACTGCTGCTGTGTCATTTCACACTTCCACTTTGTGCGTTTGTCAAATTTTTAAAACCAAAACTTTTTATCAACGACATTTAAACGACAACCATCACGGCAATTTTCTGGGATTTGAAACATCAGGAGAAAAAAGAAGACCGGCGAAAAACCGGTGACCGGTTGTGTGAAGATCAAAAGGTGGTCAAAAGTGAGTTTGACAGGATTAGAGCTGGCCAAAAGCTGAATGTGACAACTAAGCTGACTAGTTCCGAAAGCTGATTTAAGGTAAGTGAGCCCTTTTTAAACATTATTATTTCCTGTTAAATTAGTACTTGTACAGCAGTTTAGTCTTGCAATCACCTCTCTTTCCGTTCTTCCACTGAGCTCTGTTACGTTAGCTGGCCACTGGTCAGTACTTTTGTACAATGCTTTTATATACAGTGCGCACAGGAAACAAAAAACACTTTACCGTTTTGTTTTTATAATTTTATTGGTTACAACACTTTAATGTATCTTTCTTTAGGGTTAACAATTCTCTTTCTTTCTTTCTCTTCTTTCTGGAGTGTTTCAGTGTGTTCAGTATCATTGTCCTCTGTCGCCGGCAGAAGCAGTGTCGGCGGCGGCAACAGCAGCAAAAGATATCCACTTTCACTTTTCCTCACGTTTACCACACACACACTCACATTGCACAATGATCTAGTGCACAATTTCACCAGTGTTTGTTGCCGTCCGTTCCTTCGTGACTTTGAAGCCAAACAACAGTAGCAGCAACAAGAGCACTGTTTTTTTCTGGTGCCGGGTGATGGTGGTAATGGTAATGGTAATGGTGGAGAAGTGCAACACTGCCTCACTTTTTCCGTCTGCATGCCAGCCATCCCGTCTGTCAGTCAGTCATAGTCAGTCATTTAGTCAGTCAGTGTGTCTACCTACCTACCTGCATTTCACACTCCTATTTGATTCCCCTCTATTTCTGCTGCTGTTGCTCGTACTTTTAGTTTTGTAGTCTGCTGTTGATGACATTGCGCTTTTGCCGCTCTTCTCTTTGCCATTCTTTTCTTTGCAATTCTTTCCCTTTCTATTTCCCCTTTTCTTTCCCTCTCTCTCTCTCTCTCTTCCTTTCACGGGTGCAAACGATGAACTGTGTTTTTTTCTGTGAGTGCGGAACAGTGAGTGCAAGTGCAGCCAGGAAAAGTGTTTCCAAGTGCACGGACTATTCACTTGTCAATTGACAGTGTTTTGCTGCAGAAACAAAAACAAATTTTTTAAATAATCACATTTTGATGTTATTTTTTGCTGTTTTGAGATGTTCACAATTTAAAATTTAATTTTGTCTAGTATTTTCGCGCTCACAAACCATTAAAAAATTTTAGTAACGGCACTTAAATGTGTGCCTGACAAAATTTTAAATTAAAAACGATTTTATTGTTTTACTAAACGCTATTCTGTGCAAAAAAATCATTTTTCAATGTTAATTTTTTCAACGTGTTTATTTGTTCATTTTTTAATAGACTCCACTCTAGGCCATTTATTTTATCCAATTAGTTTTTCATGTTTTTATTTGATCAATTTTCCGCTGCCGTTTATGTCATCGGTTTTTGCAATGGTAAATCGATTGGTACCTTTCTCGTCAAAGCAAATTGCAAGTAATTAATTTTTTAGTTTTGCATTTCGCTGTCACTGTTAGTGCCCTTTGTTTGCACCGTACAATTGATTGAAATTTAATAATTCATCAATATGCAGACTGCACTGAGTAATAAAAGAATTCACCTAGAAAAACAGACACCAAGTGCATAAAGTTAGAATGAAAAACATGATTTTATATTTATTTTTTGTTTCGCCCTTTAAACATACTTGCATCTTTGAGCGCAATATTCCTGAAATCTTTTTAATAAGCTGCAATAACGGCAAAAGGGTAATTGCTAGCGTTTAAGCCTGTCGCTAATAATTTAATTGATTGGCAGCAGCAGCAACACCTTAGACTGCACTGTCAATGTCATTGACAATCAACAGCTTCAGTTTGCAATGTGTGTGATCAGCCGTTCAAGTTAAGCTGCCGTTCTTTTCAGATCTTCAGTTTTTCGATTGCTTTTGATTGCTCTTACGCTGATTTCACCACAAAAGCTGTGATGCTGCTGTTGCTGCCTCTGTGGACAATAATGGCACAGAGCAGCAGCAGCAGCAGCAGCAGCAGCAGCAGCAGCATCTTCCATTCCTATTAATTTGCCTTGCCAATCGTTTGGCAAGTGTTTGTCACACACTGTGTCAGTGTTGTGCAATAAAAGACTAGTCCAGTGCAGCAGCAGTTTTGTTGGTCGGTCGGTCGGTCGGTCGGTTGATCAGTGGTTCAGTCGTTCAGTCGGTCTGTCGGTCGTGCACGAGCACAGTCTAAAGTGAAAAGATGGTGGTGGTGGTGGTGATGATTTGATGCAATAGGAGAAGGAGAAGCAGAAGACCGGTTGATGATGAGGCGATGATGGTGGCAACAGTAGCCGCAGTAGTCGCCAGTGGGAAATTCCCCGTCATCATTTCACAGTGGCTGTGTTTTATGGCACTGTCTTGAGAAACTTTGAGCAATCTTCTTCTTCTTCTTCTTCTTCTTTTTCTTCCAGTGCCCATTCACTTTCATCTGCAAGTAGTAGCCGGTACTGCTGCTGTTGTTGTTGTTGTATTGTACAGTGATCAGTGGACTAAGTTTTTATTTCCACACACACACTATTGAAATACTTGTGGTTATGATCATCAACTGTGGTTCCATCCACTGACCACCATCATAACCTGACCACCAATAACTCCGCTGGACAGTACTTTTTATTAGCAATGGTAGTAAATTATTGCGCACGTTTAGATAGGAGATGAAGAGGTCTAATAAAAAGCACCACAGTAATGCGTTCAATCTGGTCAGCTGGTGGCATAAAAACTGTTTTTATTTTATTACTGGTAAAGCTAATCATGTATGAATCTGTGTCAATAATGTCCAAAAAAGAAGTTTGGCTTTAAACAATTCAAAAACATCTAGATTTCTTTTAGTGAATAAATGTTGTGCTGGCCAAGTTTAATCAAAAGCCATTCTCTAAAATGCTGCTCAATTCGCCATCTTTTTCATAAACTTAATTATTGTCATAATTGATAAAACAGAAAATAGAAAATAGTGGCTGCTTCTGATTCACCACTTTTTGCACCAATGCGGCAATGCTTGACTGCTTTCTGCTTTCTGCTGTTGCTCTCGTCGTTTGCACTGCTTGATTAGTTTCATTGCAACTGTAAACTGTTTGATTTCCCATTCATAACAAAACAAAACTTATCTTGCCTGCCTGCCTGCCTGCCTGCGCTTTTGCGACCCCTTTTCACCGGAAGTGAACAAGTAGTAGAAGTGCAGTGATGAAAGCAGGCAATGAAAACGGTAGCGTGCGTGCCAATCGGTGTCTGTCTGTGCTAAACTTGGAAGTCAGGCCAGTCATTCAAATTGAGTAGATGATCGCCAGCAAAAATAGAGTGTACAGGTAAAACGCACAAACAATGCCGGCAAGCATGTGTGCATCGCTCCAGTGCATCACCTTATTATTACCTTTAGTGATCATCATCAGCAGCATCATCACAACTGGCCAACAGGTAAAACATGGTGGTAATAAAACACAGAAAAGTGACCGCGTGGTTTACCGCTTCTTTCCCTGAGAAAAAAGTGCCGGTCTTTTTTCTATCCTTTTCTTAGTTTTGGCTAAGTAAGCGGATAAAATGCGTCTAAATTTGGCAAAACATAGTGAGAGAGAGAGAGAGAGAGAGCAGGCAATCATCAAAATGCGGTGTTGCATAGCAGCTAAAGCAACTCGTAAAATATTAATGCCGACGCCGCGGTAGACACGCACTCTAATTGCTGCTAAAAAATTCATCAAAATTCACAACTTGCGTTTAAAATTGGCGCTGAGAAAGGACTAAAGGACTCAATTCAGTTTTCGACTGAAAGGCGTCTCATATGTGTAATGCGCTTTTAAGTTGTGGCAAGTGTTTAAAGGAGTGTGGTGGTGGTGAAAAGTGTCAAGAAAAGATGAAAGAAAAAGGCATCAGAGCCAAAAGGAAAGCGGTCTCAGCGGATAACATTTGCCCTGCAATGGCGCCGATGCTGATGATTGTAATGTAAGTCACGTCCGTCTGTTTGTTTCTCGCTTTCTGCTGCAGTCTTTTGCAGACTTTTTCAGTGTAGTTTCAGTATTGCAGCAACAGCATCGCCTGTGGCTTTTAAATGAAAAACAAGGGACGGCAAGAATATTAGTAATCCATTTGTAAATTGCTTATTAAGTAATTTTGTTTTTGTTGTTGTTATTTTTTTAAAAGAACAGTTTTTAAAACATTCCAGAATGATGAGGGTCGAGGGGGTAAGTGAAAAGGTAAATCAACCCGTAAACGTCAAAGAAGGTGAATGTCAGAACGATTGTGCCCCTTCATCAGCTCATCAGTGGTCTCGCAAGGCAAACAAACCAACAAACAAACAAACAAAAGGTAGCCAGGGAACTTTTCGTCAATTTTCTGCCCGGTGAAACAACAACAAAGGACAGAGCCGGTCAAACTCGGACAAAGGAATGAATGAATACACTTGTTTGCTTGTCCAAGTGCTTTGTCAGGCTTTTTTCGTTGCCAGTAACACTTTTTGCAAAAAGCGCTTTTTTCTTTTTCCATTGTGCACCATGTGTGAACGGCAGTAGTGTCATTGCCAATTGTGACCAATTGATGGCAAACAAACAAATGAGTTCCAGAGTTGTTGGGTCGATAAACAAACTCGGACGCAGAGTTTTGTTGGGTCGATAAACAAACTCGGACGCAGAGTTTTGTTGGCTTTAACTTTTTTCTTCTTTGCTCTGCTGTTCGCAGTGTGTCAGTGGGTACATTCTGATCATGATCATCATTTTCATCTTCATCTTCAGCTGATTAATTCCACTCAATGAGTGATTGTGAATTATAATTTATGATTGCGTCCGCTTCTTCATCGATGCGATCCTTCACTTCCAAGCACACATTGACAACTAAATTGATTGCAAAGAGTTAAGAAACGTGCACTCAACTATTTAATTTAGTTAGTGTGAAAGAGTTTGACATTTGTTTCCTTGCTTTTTTCAGTTTTCTGTTGCACTTGATCATTTTTTTATTTACTGTCGTTCCGTTGTTTTACCTGTTTTTCTTTTGTTACAAAATGCCTGGTTTTTTCTGTTGTATACTTGTTTATTTTGTTTAGATTTAAAAACAAACAAAATTTAAATTTTTGACTGGCAAAAAAATCTTGATAAATCTATTTAATAAATTGATCAGTAAAATGAAAAAAACTTAAATGCAAAATTAGCTTTGCAATAGGTTAGTGGAGGGAAAAACTCAAAGCTTTTTTAGTTGCTAGGCATTCTAGAGACGACTGATGTCAGTCAGTCAGTCAGTCAGTCAGTGAGCTAGTCAGTCAGGTAAAACAGGTAGGCAGGTAGACAGAATTTGCCCATTTATCGCCGAGCATCTTCAGCAACTTTATCTTTTTCACCTTTATTTGCTTTCACAAACTTTCTTTCTCTTTCTCGTTCTCACTCTGACTATTTGCTTTTTTTCATGCAATTGAACACATTTTTGCACACTTGTCGCCTGTGCCACGCAGTTTTTAGCATTTCTTCTCTCTCTTTGCTCTCATCTGCTGATGCTAAGCTGCTGCTGCTGCTGCTGTTGAAGCAATTCTAAGCTATCCACACACACTGACTGCCAGTGGCTAACCTTGGTCAGCTGCGAAAAGAGCACTGAGCGACAAATCAAATCAACGTGAAAGGAGCGAGCAAGTGAAAACGAAAGTGAAAAAGTGAAAGTGAAAACCTGCAGACTTGCAAACTTTTACAGCACAACTGTGTCAGCGTTGCTGCTGCTGCTGCCTGTGAATCTCAATTCAGTTTGCCTGACTGACTGACTGACTGATTAAAACGAGAACTAAACGCCTGGTAACAGTGAGTGAAAGAACGCAGAGAGATTAGAGTGGGAAAAAATACAGGAAAAATCGTGTCCATTTTTTGGTGTACTTTTTTCTTGGCTGTGTGTACAGAGGCTGTCAATGGGTCGCCATGCGCCTCCTTATTTATTACTCTCTCTCTCTCTCTTTCTTTCTCTCTCTCTCTCTCTCTCTCTCTCTCTCTCTCTCTCTCTGCCACCTACCTCGTTCCTCACTTTCTCTTCACTCTTTCCTTCTTTTTCCTGCCCAAAATCAATCAATCAACCCCCTCTTTTTTTCTTTTTGTTGTTTTCACAGTCCTCTCTTTTTCCCAGTACCTGTGCATGTCATCAGGAGGCAGACAGGCAGTTAGGTGCAGTGGTGATCATCACCATCTTCACCACCAGCATAACCAGTTCAAAATCGTGCACCTTGTTCCATTCTTCACCACCGCTGTACGCCAACTCACAATTTTGCTAATTTGCGCACAACTTTTTTTTCTGTTGGGGGACAGACAAAACTAGCTTGCTCCAGTGAATGGGAATTGATTCACGGCAGCAGCAACAACAACAGCAATGGCAATAAACCATTTGTTGCCTTTGCTGTGTATGTGTCACCGAGTGAGTGGCCACAACAGCAGCAGCAGCAGCAGCAGCAGTCAAGAAACTCATAACTTTTACTTTTTGTTTGTCTGCCTCCCAGCGATGCACCTTCTTCTTGTTCTTCTTCATTTTATTTCTTTTTTTTCTTTACTTTCACTTTTCACTGCTCATTTAGTTGATGGTGGTCGTCTAGTGTTTAGAGCATCATGCATTTCATTAGTTTGCACTGTCTGGCTAGTCGGTCGGTCGGTCGGTCGGCAGTAGTAAATCACACAAGTCTTCTCTTGCTGCTCGGCGACAGTAAATGGAAATAGAAAAGAAAGATGAAGGAAAAGGATGACAGGAAAAAAAGATGAAAAAGCAGCGCACTGCCTGATTTTAAAACTATTACGACATTGAGGTTCATTGCAGTTCAGCTTCTAGATGGCAAGTTTCTTGTGCTGAGGCTTTTTACCATCACCATCATCACTACCATCTTGCTGTTTGCTGCCTAATTAATCGCAAATGACTCGGCAACAGCCGTTCAGTAGTAGTAGACTAGTTAGGAACAGTTGGGCTATTTTTATTTGCCGCCACCACCAGCAGTGCTGTTAATTTTTGCCGCGCAGTGCAGTGCCAGAGCATCTGTGTTTCTTACCACCTAAATGCGCGCACATCTCATTCCAATTGAAAGTTGGGCAATGCAGTGCCTTTTTTCCTATGTGGTAGCATCTTTAGTATTTCTCAAATTGGCTTTTCAAGGCAGAAGAAAAGATGTGAAAAGTGTGTGTGTGTGTGTAAAAGAGAGTGAGTTTTGCCAAATCAGTGCAAGGGTGGCAGACTGGTAGTAAAAGAAAATGGTGTGCTAGTTAGGTTTTAGTTGGTCTTTTGTTGGCAAGCAATGACACTAGCTAGGGAAATCATCATTGCATAATTAACACTGAAATACTTACCATGGAAATTGTTAGAAAGGTTTTTTAAATTAAAAATATACGCGTTTTGGCGTTTTCTGCATAAATTAGTAGTTTTAAAAAAATCGGGTTTTAAAGTTTACTTTTTTGTGAATTTTTTTATTGTTTTTGCAATTTATGTTTTGATTGTTTTTTTGGTATTGATTGTTTTTGTTTTAAAAATAATGAAAAATATAGAAAACGTCAACTTTATAACATGATTTCTTAAAAGCCGCTAGGATTTTGCAGAAAACGCCAAAACACGTATATTTTTAATTTAAAAGACATTTCCAACAATGTCTATGGTGAATAGATTAGTGTTTTTTGAAATGATGTTTCCTTGCCTGAACTGACACTGGCACAAAAAAAGTAGCAAAAACAACTTTTTTGCAATCCTATTCTACATAATTCAGCTTTTGAGGAAACTAGAAAGTTGTAACAATTTATTGTAGAAAATTCTTTGCTATTCTCAATTTCACTGCAAGTCACTAAAGTCATTGACTCTTTCTCTTCAACTGACTCGCGACATTGAAACGCCAAAGATTTTTTTTGTGTGTCAGTAGTGCTGGCAATTCCCTTCTGTTCTTTTCCCTTCTATTGCTTGCTCATTCTTCAGCCAGCACCCGTACACTCGGCCGACAAAGATACTGCAGCCAGATATTCAGTCAGTCTGAAATACGTACTTTTTCCAAAAGTTTTGCAGTAATTCTGTTACTGTTTTAGGGAGCAAGAGTGTGAAGAAGACAAAGTGACAATTTCTTCTTCTTCTTCTGCAGTCTTTCTCCCCCTTTTCATTTCTTGCATTAACACGCGTGGCAGCTGTTGCAGTGTACTGTGGTGCAGACACACAAAAAAGCAGTGCCTGACTAAAAGTGAAAAGTTTAAACCGATGAGAGGGAAGAAGAAAGGAAGAAGAAAGGAACCAACACGCCAATGCCACTTTCTGCCACTAACGACTTTACCAGACGTTTCTGGGGAGAGCTTCTGGTGTTTGCACTGATCGCCCTGCTAAATTTAGCATGCCAGCCAGCCAGCTCAGATTGCTTACACTTTGGTTGGTTGGTTGGTGCTGGAAATTGGTTAAAACTTGTCAGCATTGCCTAGTGATCGACTGACTGACTGACTGACTGAATGACTGGTGTACGTGCACGCACTCTACTCGAACTTTCAAGAAGTGAACCGGGGAAAGAATGAGTATCCTTAGCGTACTTCAATGTGCACGTACTCCAATGACTGAAATTGATTGAATTCTAGTGCTTGTTTGGCAATGGCTAAACTGGAAGGGAAAGAGAAAGTGAAAAGCAACTGAAAACTTGGTTAACTTAATAAACTACCTGTTACTCGAATTAATTGTAATTAAAATAAATTTGTTTACTGTTTATCAGAAGCACTGTCATTGGAATAAATCTGCCATATGCCAAAATTGCCATTTGTTGTATGTTTCTTGTTTTTGCGCTTAGTTTGACATGATTTATGGCAATGACCGCAACAAAGTCGACTGGTCAAATTTCATTTATTTTGCTATTTTTTCCTGTAAAATCTGCTGCATTTTGTGCAGTCCAGAACTTGTACAGTACAATTTCATGTTTGTATAGCGTGTAAGTGATGTTGCGTAACCACACATTGGGTCACTTAGTACGGTCACTTTGATTGGTAATTGATTAGAACCAAACAAAAAAGTAAAATAAAACTGCAGACATTAATCTCAGGTGAGTTCAATGGACTCAAGTGTTGACGTGCACCATTTCTCTTATTCCTCTGAACTGACACCTGATTCTATGAACCAAGATGCAAATATTTTGTACAACAACATCAAGTAAAATGCACAAAAGAAGTAAAAGTTTTATTAGGCACTCATTTTATCAGAAAAATACACTCAAACAAAATTAAGCAAAACAATTTGCAATTTTAGAAAAGCCAAAAAAACTTAGAGAAAATGTACAAAAACATTACAATCAAGCATCACCATTTAGCACTAAGTAATCACTCATGAGTTTTAGACACTAAAACTTTGTCAAAACAGACTGAACACAATTGAGCAAAAAACAAATGATTGCCGACACTTTCTTACTCCGCTTCATTTTCTCAGACTTTCCAAATCAATTAACTAATTACCCGTAAATGGATGTGCTAATAGATGACGAAGCAGAGTCGCTAAGTAGTCTTTGCTTTGGTGAAACAGTCTTTCTGGGAAGCAAATTCGAGATGATGCACAGACGCACAGAGATGACAAGGATTACTGTGCCTGTCTGTCTGGCCAGTGTCATCCCCAGCTTTGCCATTCGACTGTTCTTTGCAATAGAGTCTAATTACCACAGACAGTTTTTGCACCTAGTTTTTCCCTGTTCTTATTTTGAGTCCCACTTTTGGTCGGTCTAGTTAAAAGCACATTATCTTCTAGACGGCACATTATCATATGCTGATGGAGATGACGGTGAAAGTGATGGTGATGATAATGAACATCAAAAGCTTCATTAGTGAGCCAGTTGATTTCCAGATAAATGATAGTGAGCAAAAAATGCTAAGTTGCTCAACTTTATTAGCTCAAAACTGCACTGCAGTTTTCATAATAATCGTTAGTAGATTTTCATCGTGATCTTAATTAGGCGCACTTGTCTTTAAAGGCATTTGAATAAAACTTGTGTGCACTCTGGAAACGGTTACCCTTTTCAACTTTCAATTGTGAGCCAACTGATGTGGCCCACAAATCTACCCTCTGTCTAAAAAACAGTGACTAATTGGTGCAAAGTAAAAGAAGAAAAGGAAGATGAAGAATAAATGGGAACTGAACTGAGTGGCCTAAATTTAATTAACAATCATAAAGTTCTGGCAAATAGAGGAATTTGACGTCGAGGCGCCGGAACTATCTCTCTCTTTTTAAGTACAAAAAAGTTGGGAGTTTTCTAGTGTCTGGCAAAAAATGGTATGCACCAAAAAGAGGGGCGACAACAACAGCTCATTGCACATCGCATTCAACTTCTTTTCTTTACTTTAGTCATACTAAAAAGAGCATTTGCCTAAAATGCTGCTTTCTTGCCGTTGCACTGCAAACTTTTAATCCTTTTAAGATGGCAGTCTTTATCTTTTTTAAATGTTGAATAAGTGTGTGCAGTGTGCAGTGTGCGCCATTACCAAATGAAAATGCGCATGATAGACTTTCTCGTTAATAAAATAAAGACGTCGTTGTCAGAGCAGCTAAAACACACAAGTAAGACCAATTATTTTAAACTTCAAGTGCATTAGCAGTACAAACTTTAATGGAAAAAAGTATGCAAAATATTTGTCAAACATTTTATCAACTGTTGAAAAAGGGCCATGTTTTTGCAAAAAGGTCAGTTTTCACATAAACTAACTTGTTTGTAGACTTTAAGTAGAGTTTTATGTGATTTATTCAACAACAACAACAAATTTAAGTTAATGCCACTGATAAACAGTGCTTAGCCGTGGCATTAGAATCAACTCATCAGTGTTCACACAACCTGAAACGTATCATCAGCATATTTGTGTGAAAAAACACACTTAGTGTGTTCTCTGCTTGTTTTGCAGAAAATCATACAGTTAGATTAGCAATACTGCTGTACGGCAACCACAACAACTGGACAGTGCTCTTTCTCATCTTCTGACTAAATTTCTTTTAATGCTTTGTTTCAATTTTTTTACTGTTTTTTTATTTGCGTTCTTTAAAACCAAAAACTGAAAATGCAGATAAACAGGCGTTAACCGAAAATGCCAGCCAGCCAGTTGTCAAAAATGGACCGTAACCTGTGCCCTTTTCCAGTCATTTGAATTATCGATTTCAGCAGACTCATTTTCTCACAAATTTTAGTTTTTTTGTCTGTCTGAGACATTTCAAGTTGTCTGGAGGTGAGCAGTGGCACAGTCGTTCACTGTCGACACAATCCCTTCTTTTTCTCAGACGTTTTGTTTTATGACATGAGATGAGCTGACTGGCTGCAAATTGATTGAACACTCTGAGCACGTTTTTGCTGCTGCCGTCTGCTCAGTTGTGCTCTTCTGCTCTTCTCAACTTGACTGCAAATGTCTGAACGACTCAGACAAAAGAGAAGGAGACAAAACACACACACACACACATTTACTGGCTGTGGATTGACTTCAAACAGCAAACTTTCACACTTCACCAAGCGATCGATGCCTGAGTGTCTGCTAGTGCACTTCTGTCTGTCTGTCTGTCTCTGTTTGACTGATTGTCTGCTTCCAGGCAGAAGTGTGTTCTGCTCTGATCTGTCCTCTTCTCCTGCTAAACAATTACCACTGATACACAAAAGTGAAAGTGCCTTTTGTTGTTTCCTGTGTGTAGGCAGGCAGGCAGACAATCAGGCAGACAAACTGATCAAGTAGCTCGGTACTTGAAAGGAGAACAAAAAAGCATTTGACTGCTGGTTGAGAAATTGTTAGATTGCTCACTTTTGTTTGAGAGCAAAAAAAGGGAAGCCGTTACAAAATCCGTTTTACTACTAATTTAATCATCACTCTTATGGTTCCTAAAACTACTTCTCTTTCATTCAGGAAAAGGTGTCTCAAGTGGGTAACCGGTTGAACGGTTTTCACACTAATTTCTCACACTTGAACAGGTGTGGCAAAGGTGTAAGTGTTCACTAGAAAAAGTAATGCAGAAATGATGTTCAATGAAGATCAAATTTCACTTTGATCTTTACCAAAGGTTTCAATCAATCAAATAAAAGGCTTCATATTCCAATCAATCATTTCAGTGGCATTTTTTACCTTTTTGCATCAAATTTTTTTAATCGTTTTTGATGCAACTTTATTATTGTCTCTAAAGTGCACTTTGATGCTCTTGAAATTTTGAAAGTAGAAAATGGTTCAACTGTTTTTCTCAGTAACTTCTTTTTTGCTTACCTGCATGAGCATTTTAATTTAAAAGCATGATTTTATTTTTGCTTATTACCTGTGTGCATTAGAGCCATATGCAAACCTTTTTCAATTTTTTTAGCAATGGTTTTCAATGTGAACGTGGGTTAAATTGAAACTGGAACAAACAGCAAAAAGAGCTCATACATTTTTCATTGCTAAAAACCCAAATTTAATGTTACATTTTTACCTACTTTTTCATTTAACTAAAATAAAAAATTTTTATAAAAACGGCATTAATCCAATGTCGAGGACATCTGCCTGTTTGGAATTTCATATAAATTCCCATTAATCATTATTCAAGTGCCGTTAAATTAAAACAGGCAGCTGTTTTCTATTCTGCTCCATTTTTATTTGTTTTTTATTGTTGATGAATTTATTAGCAAACGTGAGAAATTCGGTAAAAAAAACTGCACTGCCAAAAAGTGCTCTACTGACTGGCAAATTAATGCCATAAAAAGAGAGACAAACAACTTTATTATTGGCATTGTAATTGTAATTCAATAACAGAGAAAGTGACAATTTTGACTATCAAGTTTTTATCCTCTTTTGCACTAACAAAAGCAGTTTTTTGGCTTTTCTACTTTATTTGCAATTTTTTTATATTAATTCTATTCAGTTTTTACCATTTGTTGATTTCAATGCATTGCAAAAAAATCTAAACCCTATTCCTCAACTCTTAATATCGTGTTTTATTTTTGATTCACATATTTCACCATTTCGAAAACTATTTTTAAATTTTTAAAATTTATGTAGGCAGGTAAATCTGTTAAGAGGATGTTGAAACACTGGATATTTAATACAAAAAAAATTTTTAGGCAGTCAAACCAGAAAGAGGTAAAGTTCACCAGCTGCCGCTTCCGCATTGTGTGCCTGCCTGAATGTTTCACTCAGCTAGTCAGTCAGTCAGTCAGTCAAACACAATCGACTGAGCTTTCAGTGAGGGTGAAATTGATTAGAGCTGCCAGCGGTGCCAGAAAGGAAAGAACAAGTTAACCGTAATCTAAGGTGAGTGGGTAGACAGCATTGCAAAGCCTTCCAAGAGAATGAACCAATGTTCACCTTTTTTTCTTTTTGATTACAATATCAGGTAGAATATTCTCTATTTTTATTTTCATTTCCCCAGACTGCTTCTGCTTTTTTCTTTCCCTCTTTCTGTTTGATCGCTCACCCTGCCGCACTCTAAATCAAATCAAATCAAATCAAAGTAAAGCAGACTAAAAGGGCAGAGGAAAGTTCATTTCCGTGACTGGGTTAACAATAAAAGAAAGCATACACAAGTGCCCGCACACTTTTGCCAACGGTAGCAACAGCCTTAATTTATTTTTTTTGCAGCAAAAAAGCTAGACAACTGTTGTGACCTTTTTGCTATAAAAATTTTTGTGTTGCTGTAGATGATGATGAAACGATGTGTTTAAGTTTTTTGTTTTGCAAACAAATCATAGTACAAATGCCGCTTTTTGCAGTTTAATAAACTAACTTATTTATTTAAACAAAAAGGTATTCATCATCATTTAGCGATAAAATTTTTACTTTCTTTTTCTTTTTCTCCTTACGTAACCGACTACCGACCAGCACATTGTGTGTGTGATGTGATGTGTGGCAGTGTGTGTGCTTTGCCGACCGCAAACTGTCCGGTGCCTCTTTCCTTCTTTTTCTTCTTCATCTTTCCCTTTTCCTTTCCTTTCCTTTTCCCTTTCCCTGACTATCTTTAGCTCACTCGGCTGTGCACTGCTCTGCGTTAGTCTGCTCACACGGCCAGTGATCATCAGCAGCATCAGCATCACAGCATCAACAGCAGCATCATCATCATCATTGCGCCCAGCGCCATTTGCATTAGTCTGCTGTACTGCTGTACAGCAGCAGCAAGCAATTGCTGCCTATTAAATTCAATGACAAACGGCGGCGGCGGCTGTACAACAACAGCAGCAACAGCAAGAGCGGCGATTTTCGCTTCAGCTAGCAAACTGGGCAAAAGGAAGGAAAGACACTAGAGGTAAAAAAGGAGAGGAGAGAGAAGACAAACCAGTCAGAGAGAGAGAGAAGAGAGAGAGAGAGAGAGAGAGCGAAAGAAAAGGTGCAACAGCAGCTTTCAACGCCCAAACGAATAAAACAAGCAAAACGGTGGTAGTAAAATTAGCTCTTACAAAGGCATCTTTCACCACTGTACAGGAGAGAGTAAGAAAGAGAGGCAAGCAATGTTCATTGTTCTGCTGAACTACCTTCAGCCGATTATCTCACTAATTCAAACTTTGCTTTCTCTTTCTCTTTCTTTCCCTTTCTGGTTTGGACTGACCCTGCCTGCTAGCGCCCCTTTAGTGAGAATCAATTTTTTTTGTTTTAACTATAGATGAAACTACTGATCAGAAGAGGGAAAATGCACAAAAATGTCGTTATTGGTTTCTTTCAGGCAAATCACCAATTTGTGTTGATTCTTCTTCTTTCAGTACCGAGTTGATTGTTTTGGGAGTAATACTAATACTAAGTGTTCACCTCTCACTCTAAGTGTGTCTAATTACTGGGTGGCACTTATTTAGTCGACTACTAGCAAATGAAATGCCAGCCAACAGTTTGTTGTTGAAGCACTGGCAATATGATTCTTTTCAATGTCTTCATTGGCAGCACTTTACATAATAAACCAAAAGAGAAAAGCAATCAGGCCGCCACAGAGAGTGTTTCAGAGCTTTTTCAGCGGCCAACTTCTGCACTATCTTTGCAATACCTTGCCATGTATGTGGTAATCGTATTGCTGCAAAAAACTGTAGAAAGCAATGAACAAGCAGGCCGCATCCTTTATGTCCACTGAGTGTACATTTTGTGTTTATTTGACAACAACAACAACACAGCAGCAGTAAACTGGCCTGAACTGATCACTGTTGAAGGACAGTGTTTAGGTGGCAAACAGTGTTTCACTATTTGTGTGTGCGTACGCAATAGAGTTTGATTAATAATAACTGGACCATCAACAGTTGAAGGAAGGAAAAGGCAAACCTAGAATTAGAGAGAAAGAGAGAAAGAGAGAAAGAGAGAGAGAGAGAGAGAGAGAGAGAGAGAGAGAGAGAGAGAGAGAGAGAGAGAGAGAGAGAGAGAGAGAGAGAGAGAGAGAGAGAGAGAGGTTGTACAACAGCAGCAGCTGTGAAAGGATGCTGACCATCACCACCACTACATGTAGTGTTGCTGATAACTAAATCAAGAGCAACTGTTAATGGGCAAAAAGTATTTGACTTACCTCTACTCTATCTTTTTTGCTCAATGACTGTGACTTGATTTAGTATACTACTACTACTACTACTGGTGCTAAGAAAGGGAAAAATACTACACTTGAACGCGATTAACAGCAGCAACAGCAGTAATCATCATCAGCTGTTGAGGTGTTGCTGCTGCTGCTGCTGCCCTCGGTTTTTCTCAAACACACACACACACACACATTTGCAAAACTGCCCAGTTGAGTTTTGTAGTTGTCTGTCTCAGCAGTGTGTGTGTGTGTGTGTGTGTTTTTCCGCGCAGAGGGTTAAAACCATCAGCGGCGGCGGTGGCGGCATTCCATTGACAGCTACAGCAATTGTCAGTGGGAGAGAAGAAACAATTAGTGCATTGCAGATCAAGATTGGCTGATAAAGAGTAAAGAGGCAAAAATGAAAGAAGAGAGAGAGAGAGAAAGAATGTGTACAGTAGTAGTGTAACTGCACTGGACAGTCCAGTTTATTTCAGCTTTGATCAAACTAATTCTGATTTTCGAGCTTGTGTTTAGAAAATCTTGAGCATTTCGCCCGAGTTGGCAATTACCAAATTATTAGTGATCAGCTTATTGGCTAACCGCAGTTTTTCGGTCAACCGTTTTTGACGGCAATTTGGACCACCCAAAGCTTAGTTTGAATAGCAGTGCTCAATCGTACTCAAACTGCTATCTAGTATCCTTTTTGTTAAATTAAATTCAATGTTTGAAAAGAATGAACTGCACTGACTAGTCATAATCAAACACTCACTGGCAGTTCACGCACACACAAGCACACACTGTAGCATCAATTCAAACACGTAGTCAGACAGGCAAACAAACAAAATAAAATTGTGAAAAGTTGAGCAATGTGTGCTCCATCACACACTCAATCGTTTGTCGCTGCCCTATTCAGAACAAGATTTAGTGCCTGCAATTGAGCAAAACTGAAATTGAACAGGTTGCTGCTGCTGCTGTTGCTGCTGCTGCTGCTGCTGCTGATAATCAAAGCCTTCTTTCTCTTCAAACTCTTTGGCCTATGTGTCAGCCTGGTCACTTATCACCTCTCTGCTAAGCACTACTCTTGGCTTTGCATTTGTTTGGCTTTGAGTTTTGAGTGTGTCAGTGCAATCTGAAAACAGTGTTTGTCAGTGTATCTCGTACAGCAGCAGCAGCAGCAGCAGAAGTAGTGCCCATCGTCAGTGCACATCTATCGTTTGCATTTTATAAGTTTAATAAGTGAGTGTGTGCTTCACATCTCAAACTTTGTTTCTTTTCTCTCCCCCTCATCACCTCAGAGTTGACTATGAGCAATGCAGTTAGCTGATTAAGAGGGCAAATGAAGAAGAAGAAAATAAAGAAGAAGAAAGGAAAGGAAAATGACAATAAAAAAGAGTCATTCTGATTAGATAGTCTGTCAGTCAATCAGTCAGTCAGTCAGTCAGCGGGAGCAGCTGTACAGCTGATGATTAGCCAGTGATAAGCATTGCGCTGAGCTGTGCTGTTCGCTGCAGTGATATTGTGTTTTATTTTTTTGCTGTTTTGTTGATTCAGAGTCCACTGACTGCGTCTGTGTGTGGGTGCTCTTCCGACCTTGACCTCCAACACTTTGACTCTCCAAGAACAGGCAAACAAAACACAAACAGAGGAAAAAGGAAACAGTGCAGATTGGACCAGTCTGTAGGTGCTAGTATTAACCGCTTTCATCTGTATACCCAAAACCCATTGATTAGCAGCAGTTGATTGATTAAAATGCAGAAAACAATGTACAACACGGCAGCAGTGTTTAATTAGTTCAGTTAATTAAAACAAAACACTGTAGAAAAAGCACTGACCAACACATGAAAAATCTAAAAACTATTAATTTTACTTATTCGCTTTTTGACTAGAAAAGACCAGAAAATCCTGTTTGTTTTGGTAAAGTCAGCAAAACTCATATGTTTGTAGTTCATTTACTACTACTACAGCATTCACCAAACAGTTTGAACTTGGCAGTACTTTTCTTCTTCTTTTTCTTCGGCTTTCGCTGACATTGCGCCCCTTTCTACGTGTTCCTTTCTTTCTTTTTTGTGCTGTGACATTACTGTTACCCTCTTTTTTTCCCTTACTCTGATCGACCGATAATGCAGCACAGCACATCCCAATCATGCCGGTGCCATAAATAGTGCACTGCTAAGCAGTCCGGTCAATCGGTGCAGCGGCAATTGATATTGCCATTGCGTTGATATCTTCCTCTTCTTCTCCTTCTAAACTCGACGATGATCCGTCTGTGTGCAGTGCAGTGCAATCGAAGCAGCCAACCAGGATCCAATCCAAAGGCGAGCTGAGCTGATCTGAGACACGTATTATTATGTCACAAAAAAGAAAAAGAGAGCCATTTTTCCCTCTGTTTGATTGTGCTTTAATTTTTGTTGTCAATTAATGTTGATTAGAACAACACACTATGTGGGTGTGTGTGTGTGTGTGAGTTTTCCATTAGCACACTTTGGGCAGACACTGTCTGAGACAGTAAATTGAAGCAGAAACAACACAAAATACGATTGCTTACATGTCAAGCATACCTGCAGTCTGTCTATCAGTTAATGTGTGTTTGTCTGATACCTGACTACAAACAGCTGTGTACGGCAACAATTGTGCAGTTCTGTGCAGGGCTTTAGTTTGAGGTTTTTAGGTTTTCAACTAAGTTGAAAGTAAATGCCAACCAGCATTTGGCTTCTGCTGGCACATTACAGTAGCAGATACTGATAATGATAATAGCGTTTTTCTGCTGGTAGCAATCGTACAATTCACAATGACCGATTAATTTGAGTTTCTAGAAAGTTTTGAACAACTGTGTTTTCAAAATGAAACTTCCAAATCAACAGTAAACATAGTGTCTAGTGAAAGTACATTTTTAAATGATTGACATTCGCATGCATTCATTCATTCACAAAAACCAACCAACTGCAGTCTGTTATCTAACTACCTAACTATTTGCTGCAAGTGCAAGTGTTCTTCTTATCGATATGAACATTTTTTTCTGTCCCTCCTCAGCAGGTCTAAAAACAGACCACCACTTGTCACAGATCATCTGTGTGTTGTTCGATCAACTTCCGATCCAGCATTCAGCTAGTGGATTAGTGGAACACTTGTGCACTTTTATGCCTGCTTTAGAGTGCTCTGAATTTGAGTAACTCACAACTTTGTTTTTAGATAAAGTAGGCCATAGGAGCTTCTAGAGCAGCAAATTGTCTTCAGCCACCACGGTACTGTACTGGACACCTGTTGAATACACACTGTAGGCAGTCATCTTTATTCTTCTAATCTACTTTTTCTATAGTGGCTGATACTTTTTTTTGTTATTTTGTCCTGTCTTTTCAGTCAGCTGTGTTTTGTTCTGTCTATTTGTTGTCAGTGTCAATGCTGTTGCCAACAACAGACACAGCCGAAAACACTAGGACTACTACTGTCAGTTTACCAACAAAACACACCTGTAGTGTGGATGCGTTAGCTGCAGCAAACTGCAGCAGCAGCAGCAGTAGTAGTGATGGTTTATCTGCTCAATTTTTGCAGCATTTAAAGTGGTGGTCTCCAAGTGGTTTGCAGGAAGCTGATTGCCTCTTTCCCTCTCTCAAATGAAAGTCTGTTTGTTTGTCTGTCAGAGCCAGTCAACAAGCCGCCAGTTTGACAGTTAACCAAGTGGCCCACAAAAAAGAGCTGTTCTGTGATCTCTTTTAGCTAAGCGACCATCTTTGCGATCTGGGCAATTCCACTGAATTGTCAGCCCAGTCTACGTCATCATCTCAGTTGAAAGGGTACTAAAGTAGAGCCCCGCAATTGACTCTCAAAATGTGAGTGTGTGTGTGTTTATGACCACACTGCTAGCTAATGTCAGTTTTGGTGCTCTTTCAGCTGAGCAACTTATCAGCAGCAGCAGCAGCATTACTTTTTACTTTCCTCCCCTATCAGGCTGGCTAACTTTTGATAAGGCACACTTTTTTGTTGAGCCAACATTAGCGGCGTTGATTATGGTGATTAGGATGATGATGATGGTGGTAGTGGTGGTGGTGGTGGTGGTGGTGGTAATGATTATCACTGCCTCACTTTTGTACTGGTACAGTGTGTGTGTGTGTGCTGTGTCAGCTGTTGAGGGGGTGAACTTGAGAATGAGGGTGAAATGAAAGATGGGAAAAAGACCGAGGGAAAAAGTGAGGATAGAGAATTCTAGTCTCAAACGGCGAGAACTTTCCATTTTCACACCGCTCTACTTTAAACAACAAGTGATTACATGTGAAATATCCCTTCTTTTTTTTAATTATCACTGCGCGTCTTTGGTTGTTGTTGTAGCTGGCGCAGTAAATTAGTGGTGGTGGTAGTTATGGTTATCATCACTACACAGGTTGTGATGAGAGAGTTTGAGCCAAAACAAAGTAAAAAAAGATATTGCCAGCAAATAGGGTTTGGAAAAGAGGAGCAAGACAAATGACCAATTGCGGGCAATTTTGGCGGTTGTGGTCAGCTGCTGATAAGTGCTATGTGTCACAGTGTCGTCATTTGGAGGCAGCAGTAGTGCAACTGCAACTGTACGACAATTGTACAGTCCCTATCTGACGGCTACGATGACGATCACTGCTCGTTTGTACAGCTCTCTCTCTCTCTTTTCACTGTACAGTACTACTAATCTGACTGCTCAGGAGATGGACAGACAAACGATATATATTTATTTATTGACTGCCATTGTCGTTGTATTGACGTTAGTGGTGATGATGATGATGTTGTTGGCATTGCCTCACCAGAATGGTGATGACAAACCGCCGGCAATTATTAGCCTAAAGTGGACACGGAGTGGACAACAAAATTACTGGAAAACGCATTGCACAAAGGCAATCATTGCCACTGATTGCTTCTGGTTGCCGTTTGTTGGTTGTCTGTTTTTTTCGGCTATCAGATTGCTCGTTTTTTATAATTGATAATTCTGAAGCAAATTTTGTTTGCAACTGGCGCTTGGCCCGATTTATAGTCGCAAAAAACTGCAAATTATGAAACCGTTTTTATGTCAACTGAAACACAGCAAATCTCTAGTCAGTGTTTTGCCGCCCACTTTTGCCACTTTTGAGTCTATAGCTCTAAAAGTGGCTAAGTGTCACTTAAACACTTGTGCCAGTGACGCCAAAGTAGTGCCAAATTCATCCAAAGCCGATGATTCAGTACGATGATTGGCCCCCTTTCATCTGCGCATCTGTCCCGCATCCTTTCCGAAAATATTATTCTCAACCAAACCTGCTTTTCTCCCCTTGTTCGCTCCACCACTTTCTGCTGAACTTTTCCCAACAATGAAAAATTTTTTTTTTGGGACAAAAAAATTACTTTTTAAAAAGTAGCCAGGAACCTTTTTCAAGAAGATGAATGATTTGGAGTTTCCATAGTAACTCGTAAGGGGTTTGCGAGAGACACCCCTTTTCCACCATTTTTGCCTTGCACCCTGGAAAAAGGTCGTAGGTCTTTTTTGCATCGCCCCAATTTCTAAAAAGTAAGGTCCCTTTCCAAAAAGAAAAATCCCCTTTGTAAAAAAAAAAAGGGGAAAACTATTTTTTGAATTGTTCATCACTGCAATAGAAAATTTTAGTTTTCGAGTCTATACCCTTCACTTGAAAGTTTTTTGGGGCGTAGAGTAGGTTTTCGGTTCTTGTTTCAACAGCCTTGAGAATTTCCAGCAGCAAAAAATTAGGGGTTTGTTCAGCGCGCAATTGAAAAGGGTACTTTTGCCACTTTTGAGTCTATAGCTCTAAAAGTGGCTAAGTGTCACTTAAACACTTGTGCCAGTGACGCCAAAGTAGTGCCAAATTCATCCAAAGCCGATGATTCAGTACGATGATTGGCCCCCTTTCATCTGCGCATCTGTCCCGCATCCTTTCCGAAAATATTATTCTCAACCAAACCTCCTTCTCTGCTTGTTCCGCTCCTCCTCTTTCTTTTGGAACGTTTGCCCGAACCACTGGAAAAATTCTAGCGACAAAAACCATACTTTTTAGTAGCAGGAAACCGCACAGAAAGCAACGTAAATTGATTCGGAGTGAACCCAAAGTAGACCACAGGAATTCTTTGGCCACGACCACCACCACCACCACCACTACCACTTTGCACCCTGAGAGTAGTAGGTTTTTCTCCCACTCACTCAACTCTCAGTGAAGACCCTTTCCAGAGGGAGAAAAGACTGGAAAAAATGAGGGGGAACTGAGTGAAAATGAGAGTGCTGGCGGTGGGTAGTTGTAGAGTGGTGGTCGTGGTGGTGGTCGTGGTGGTCGTGGTGGTCGTGGTGGTGGCAGCAGTAGCTGTACTGTACAGCTACCGTACAGCTGCTGTACAACTGCTGCTGCTGCCACCTCTTGCTCTTACGTTTTCGTTTGCTGAGAAACGTTCAAACGAGGCGATTGCTGCTGCTGCTGCCGCTGCTGCTGCCGCTGTGGCACTGTTCTGCCGACCACCGTACTGAACGCACACACCAAAACAGACAGACAGGCAGAAATATAAATCAACTTGGATGTTTTTTCATTTTAGTTGTAGATCAATACTTTTTTGTTGACATTTTTTCACTTTGTTCAGTTGACTATTAAATTTACTTGTTCAACTCATTTAACTGCTGATCTCTCTTCCTGCCAAGCAGTTTTACTGATTTTATCTTTTGTTTGGTTTTCTTCCTTTTCTCCTTTTCTCCTTTCAGTTTGACATTCCGTTCTTCTTCTTTCGCTTCAGTTTTGATCTGCCAAGTTGATCTAATTTAACTTTATTGCTATCATCATTACCACTCATATCATCGTCAGCAGCATCAACACTACCATCACCGCCACTACCACCAGTTGATCGTCTGCCGTTGATCATCTCTTGGCGACATCTCTTTTTCTGGCCATCTCATCTTCTAAAGGTATTTTTCTGTTTTTGTTGTTGTTTTTCTCGCTTTTCAGCCAATCACTTTCCTTGTGCTACAATTAAAGTAAAAACAATTTGACAGTTTTTCTCTCTTGTTCAGTCAGTCAGTTAGTCAATCAGTTTTCCTGCTGCAAAGACGATGCTTATCAGTGCGCGCGTTTTTTTGCTTCTATTGCTGTTGTTTTAATCTTTCCATTGCATCTTTTCCATCTCCCGACAACGTTCAAAGCTTCTTTTTCTTCTTCTTCTTTTCATTTTAAATGATACTTTTAATGAGACTTCTGTCACATAATTTGCCAGGCAGACAAACAGGCAAACAAGGTGCACAAATGTGCCGCATAGTCTGACACACACTCAACAAAAGCTAAGAAGTTTGTTAGGAGCTTCTTTAGTACAGTTCTTTTCCCCTGCTGTGCAGTACTGTACAGCAGCTGCAGTGGCTAAACTTGCCAGTCTGTCTGCCTGCTTTTTTATTGCCTAAACTTCCCCATTCAAACTGGTTGTCTGTCGTCTGGTGGAAATGATGATGGAAAAGGGATGAAGTTGTGGTGGCTTGGTAAGTCACACTGAGTCATCATCGCCATCATTCGCTTCATTCTCATCTTTCCCTTAGTGTCCTTTAGCAAAGTAAAATAAAAGGAAAGCAAGTAAGTTTGCTTGCTTGCTAGCTGCTAGCAACTGTACAGCAAATGTTTTGCTGTTTAGTATTAAAACACTAAAACTAAACACAGCCAATCCTGCAGTGTTACTCAACATCTTGTAACAGCAGTGAAACGAGTGAGTGAGTGAGTAAATGTGCAGTCTATCTAGCTGCATCTCTCCGAGATTACACACACACACACAATTTGTTTAAATCAAACAGCGTTTGCAGTACCACAAACAACAGTGAACACTGTCAGGCAGACGATCAGGCTGCCCCTCAGCAGATCACCAACATTTAAACACAAAATGTTTTAAAAAAGGAGAGAGTTGTGTCAGAAAGTGAGGGAAAAAACAGTGTTTTAAAAAACACGTGTGAAAGTACACTTTTAGTGCACTACCGCCAATATTGCAAATGCTGGGGTGAAAACGGCATCAACAGCAGCAGCAACAGCAGCATCAGCATTAGTTGCTGATTGAATGCTGAAGATAAAAAGACCTCCACAGTGGAAGAACACAGCAAGCGGCTAAGCTAAGAAAAAACAGAGAGGGAAAGCAAAAGCGTAATAATTACTGCAATAGCCCCGTTTTCTCCCTTCTCAAAGCTTGGCCCTCAAAGATGATTTTGCTCGACTTAATCGGCAGCTATTTTTTGAGCTTTCTATGAGGTAGCTGTGGTGTTGGTGGTGGTGGTCACTGTTGATGCTTTTCTCTCTCTCTCTCTCTCTCTCTCTCTCTCTCTCTCTCTTTGCATCGATTTTGGCACTCTCGATTGACCATCAAAGATCGCCTCTCTGCTGCTGTTCACGATGGAACGCGGTGCAAAACGAGGTTGCTGTTCATGGTCGACGACTGCTGCGATTGAGCCGTTCATAAGCAGCAAACAACAACAAGCAGCAGCAGCAGCCAGCAGCAGCAAGCACAGTTTCAACCCTAATGCATTAAGTAGTGAAAGGTTTACCATTAAACATTCTTACTGCTGCTGATGCTGCTCAGGTGTTCACAGGCAACACATAACATACTTGCTTGCACTAGTGTTTTTCCCAGACAGTGTTCCCTTCTTGCTTTCCCTTTTCTTTTACCTTGTCAACCAGCAACAGCAACAGCAACAGCAGCAACAGTTTTTGCTGCTGCTCTATCTTGATCAAATTGATCTGCCACTGCTGTAGAGGTGCAAAAAGCGGCAATTTCAGCTCCAATTGATCACTATGGCCTTTTACTTTTTTTCCGAATAAAACATTGCTGAGGATCATAATAGACAGTGTTTTCACTGGGTTACGCGTCACAATCAAAAGAGAAGGAGGAAAGAACGATTAAATCTAAAACAACAATTAAGGTAGTTGAAGAGTGTTAGATTTTATTACCTACTACCGCTACTAAATGTGCAGTGTGGCCTAATTTATCATCAAATATCATCTAGGATGCAGTTGGTGTGTTGTCTAAGTGTGCGGGGCAAAGCATTTTTGTTCCATCAACATCATTTTGAATACCATTAGTACAAAGCTTCTTTGATCGTTGTTGTTGTTTTTGTAGCAGCAGTTGTCCAGACGATGTGCTGACAAATGTATGCATCTCTGTATTGGTGGCCAAATTAAATTAAAGTCACAATTTTAAAGTCAGTGTACGTGTTTCTCAATTGTTTATCAATTTGTCTAGTGAACACAGTCTTTGCATTGGTGGTAAACAAAACGGCAGCATAAAAAGACTTGATGCTGCCCAGTGACACAAAATCGTGTGTGTTTTGGCAGTAAACTTTTTTAATCATCATCAATTTAGATTTGATTTGAACGTTTTCCGTCTATTGAAATCCTTTTTTTTATTTTGTTTGTTAGTCGCTCTGTGAGCTCAACTAAAGTGAATAAAAATTTATGACACTTGGATTTTACTTATTTTGCTGTTTTGCCGTTTTGCAATGTTCATTAAAACCAGTTTGATTTTGGACAAAAGAGTATAATCGTTCTCATTACGTCTTTATTAAATCAGCAAATTGCCGCATTTAATTTTCACAAGTTTTTTATTTTGTTATCGTTTTTTCAAGTAACACTTTTTAATTTTGTAAAGAGTGATTTACAATTTGAAGTCAAATAGTTTTTTTTCTTTTTCTTGTTTATACATTTTTGCATTATTGCATTTTTTTGGTGTTTCTAGGAAGTCATTGAACTGAACTAAAATTGCCAAATAAAAAAGGTAATCAGTGTTTGCGTTGTGCTCATTTTCGTCTGTTTCGTTAATAAAAAAGCAAAACAAAATCACAGCTAAAAGATTTCATCATTTGAACCTGCTTTTTATTGCCCATCTTAGTAAATAAAAATGAGAAAAAACAAAAAATAAATTGACAAATACGTGCAAACACGTTCAATTAGCAAACTAATCGTAAACAGTGCAGTAGTGTTAAATAGAAACTGTCCAATCTAAATGTAATCGGCATATTTGCATAGATTTAGTGTTAAAATCTATTTTTGTTTTAAAAACCTCATTTACATAACTTTTTATGAGACAAGTTGAACAACATTTTTGCTAATTTCTTTATCAACGTGAATGCGTCTTTCTATTTTGTTTAGTGAAAATATTAAATTTCTTTTGTCTCAAATCAACTGGTTGTCCTCTTTAGACTGGCACTGCAGCAACTAGTTTATTTTTTTGCAAATTGAGCACAAAAGTGAATTGAGAAAAAAAGATGCATGTTTAAGCACAAATTAACGCAAAAATTTTTTAATGTCAGTCAGTTTACTCTTCCACTAGTATTTGCATTCATTGTACAACGCAAAAAAATCATGTCACAAATCGTCCACTACGACTGCTTAGGATGTACCTAAGTTTTCTCCTTTATCATTTTTCTTTAAGTTCCGTTTGTACAATAATTGTCGTGCTGATGATAATCACCCCCTTTGACTATTGTTTTGTACAGACAGTTTAGTAGAACAGTAGTAGCACAGTACAATTAGATTTGTTGATTTGTTGTGGAAGTTGTTTTGTGCCCGCCTCTTTGTGATACTTGGCAGCAATTGATGGGCTCAGATTGGTTAGCTAGCACCACGGTTTAGTTCCGGTTGGCAGTGGGCACATCAGTGGTAGCTGCAAAGTGGGCCACCATCAAATTCCATAAGCATTTTGTACAGCTGATCAAAATAAAAATAGAAAAAAGTGTACAGTGGAGCACTCAACTGACACTCAGTGTTCCCGTGTTTGGCTGAGTTGAGATGATGATGATGATGATAGCCGATTTAGTGATCGACGAAGTGATGGCAAGTGATTTTTGCTTGCGCAATCAAGAAAACAGAAATGCTTAGCTTTTCCAGTCTGCTCAATTTGCCTTTATTTACTGGTAATGCCGCTAAATCAAAAATTTCTATTTATTTTTAGTTTAAACATTAAGTGCCTTTTTATTTTGTTTCACAAGTTAAATTATTACAACTGATTAAAAATGAGCCACATTTTCAAGTGAAAAACACTTGACCACAGTAAACATTTGTATACCTGTGCATTGTGTATAATAGTTGTAGCTGATAAATTGCCGTTTTGTTTTCGTTGATAATAGCACTGCTTTGTGGAAGTGTACGACAGACAGTTATCATCCTTTTGGCGTGTTGCACTTTGCTCAGCATCTCTTGCGCCCATATCAGTCAGCACTCTTTCAGTCTTATCCTTGAAATCATTTGAAATCAGCAAACCTGACTGACTGACTTTTCCTCTACACCTTTGCGTCCTATCCTCTACATCGTCCGCTGCCCTACTTCTTTCTTATAAATAACACACACTTGCAAACCAACTTAAATTGCCCTTAACCCTCTTTAGCTCTCTTCTTTTCGCATTGTTTAGGTGTCCATTACCAGTTCACCAGTTGATGACCAGAGATCCAACGCCTGATGTCCACCGCCATTATCACCACCACCGCCAGCGTGGCCACCGCCAATAGTTCTTCACCTAAAAGCATCAGTGGCAGTGGCTATGGTTGCGGGGGCGGCGGCGGCGGAAACAGCAACAACAGCAAAATGTCACCCCCAATCGATACCACTCGCAATGAGGAGGAGGACTGTGGCAGCAGTAACAGCAGCAGCAGCAGCAGCCCACCACCTCCACTTCTAAGCAAGTCCATTACCCCCTCTGCCAGCTCCTCCTCATCCTCATCTTCGAAAACCGTCGTCAACACAGCAGCAGCAGCAGCAGCTACAACAGCAACAGCAGCTCACTGGAATCGCTGAACTCGGCCACCTCCTCAAACTCCTCCAACTCCAGCGCCAGCTCCATCGCCTCGAGCAATGGCTCGTCGAGTGTGGCCGTGAAGGCGGTGGCCGGTCTTCCCAGCAAGATGCTGAAGGCCACGGCGGCGCCTTTGTCAGCAAGATGAAAGCCGATGCGGCGCCCTTCGTTCCCGGCTCCTCACGTTCCCTCAACCATCAGGCAAATAACGTCATCATCGCTGGGACCGGAACCGGAAACGGGCGGAGTGGCAGCTTCGGCGGGAGTGGCAGCTCTAAAAGCCACAGCTACCCGTCGCCGCCGCCGCCGATGACGATGGCGATGACGATGACGATGACCAGCAGCACTGAACGCCTGCCCGCCTCCTCTGCCTGTCTGGTGCCCGACTCGGTGCCGGTCAATGTCAATGGCATCATTGAACATCTCACTCGGTACTGTCCCGAGGAGGGGCCGGGCATCAGCTCGAGGTTGATTTCAGTAAAAGGCGAGTACTTTTACGCCACCTCCACCACCACCACCACCACCACCACCACCACTGGAAACGGTAACAACGGAAACGAAGGCAACGGTCGTAATGGTAAGCGTGGCAGTGGCGGCAATTTCTCCCCTACCAAGCAGTTTCCAGCGACGAGCGGAGCGGTAGTACCGGTAGTGAATGGAAACGGAAACGGAAACTACAAAGGCGGAAAGGGAAACAACGGAGGCTATCAGGGGCCTCGAGGTCGGTCGAATCCAAACCCAAATCAGAAAAACCATCACCATCAGCAGAAGAACCGGCACTTCAGCGGGCCCACCTCGCCGACCATCCCGGTGCAGCACCACCACAATGACCTCTACCCGTGCGCCCTCTGTCCGAGTGCAAATGGCCACAGCAGTCCGCATTGCAGCGGCGGTGGGGCCGATCTGAGAGAGGGCCGCGAGGCGAGGGACGCCTTTCTGCGCAGTCGGTCGCTGTCCGCCCTTTCCGCTTCCACTTCCGCTTCCACCGGAAAAGGGCCCATCGACCCAAAAGGACTGGCCGCCGTCATCAGCCTGATCACCTCGGCGTCGGAGCACCTGCTGCTGCCGTTTAAGCTGCGACCCATTCCGAGGTCCCTTTCGCTGGCCGAGTGCGCCTTCCTCTACTGCAACTACCGGAAGCGGAAGAGCAGCGTCTACAATCTGACGGACGAGAATGGAAATCACATCATAACCAGCGGGCGATCCGCCTTCGACATGCACGACACCCGCTTCGACGTGCTCACCTACGACCAGGTGCTCTGTCTGCAGGAGGTTCTGGGGCAGGTGATCAGCATTCAGACCGATCCGGAGCCGGGCGTCGGCGAGCTGGTCAGCTTTCCGCTGATGGACCTGGTGATGGCCGTCCGAGAGCGGCTGCTGCTGAAGGGCGTCGCCCTCTATGACATTCGATTGAACGGCGGCGCGGCCTCGTACGTCCTCTCACTGCCGGCGACCAGTCCATCAAATGGTGGTGATAAACAGAGTGAAGATGAAAAAACCGATAATGATGAAGATGAGGAGGCGGCGGCGGCAGCTGCAGCGGAGAACGCCGCCGCCATCGCCGCCACTCGCCACTACAACGACATTGACCTGATCTTCTCGGTCGATTTGCCCACCGCCGAGGAGTACGAGCTGGTTCGAGAGGCGTCCTCGAGGTCCTCTGGCGCTGATGCCCAAACAGCAGCAGCAGCAGCAACAGCAGCAGCAGCAAACTACTCCTCACCCTCATCACCACCACCACCACCATCATCATGGCCGCAACCACCGACGAGCCATTGAGCACCTGGTGAATAAGATGGTGAAGGTGGAGGAACCGCAGGACCGGTGGTCGCTCATTTCGCTGGTAAACAGCGCCGGTCGAAATGTGGAGCTGAAGTTCGTCGACACGATGCGCCGGCAGTACGAGTTCAGCGTCGACTCCTTTCAGATTGTCCTCGACACGCTGCTCGCCTTCTGCAGCTTCTTCGTCTGCAGCTCCGTCTCGAAGCAGGCGGCGGCAGAGAAGGCGGCGGCGGCGACTGCGGCGGCGATCACTTCCGGTGACTCCTCCTCAACCGAACCACAAACTCCCGAAACTCCCGAGATTCCCCACCGGTCAGGCATCATCTCGCTGACGCGGCAGTGGGAGACGCTGCCCATCACCGCCAACTTCTACCCAACAGTGGTCGGCGAGAGCATGTACGGCAACTTCACCGAGTCGCTGGTCCACCTGCACCACCGGCTGATCGTCACGAAGAACCCCGAGGAGATCCGCGGCGGCGGCCTCCTCAAGTACATCAGCCTGCTGGTGCGCGACTACGCCCCCATCGACGAGGACACCATCACCCTGCTGGAGCCGTACATGTGCACCCGTTTCCTCATTGACTTCATCTACCAGGACCGCCACCGCGACAAGCTGACCAACTACCTGGAGACGCACTTCGAGGAGGACACCCTGACGAAGTACAACTTCCTCATCGTCCTCCAAGCGACCGTCAGGCGGTCCTCCTCCTGGCCTCCCATCACTCCGAGGCGCTGGTCATCTTCGAGGAGCTGATTCTGGAGACGTACATTCAGCTGCTGCTCGACTTTCTCCACCTCTACGTGACCGACGGCGGAGGGCTGCAGGACTTCTATGGGCGGGCAGTGGGCGCCCGACTCTGTCTCTGCTCCAAGGGGCTCAATCGGACGTGTCACCACCGCTACCTGGCGCCCCTCTACTGTCTGACCGCGCCGCTGGTGGTCACCTACGTGGAGGACGTCTACCAGCCGTCGGCCGGCGCCGAGGAGCGCCGATCAGGCCTGGCCGCCTTCATCGACGCCCACGACGAGCTGTTTCCCTTCTACGGCGGCTACACCTTCGCCTTCCTCCCCTCCGCCCTCTTTGACACGCCCCTCGAGTCGAACCACTACGTGGTGAGCAGCTCGACGCTGAAGGGCGGCGTACCGGGGTCCTCCGTGGGCTACGTGCCCGCCGATCCGCCCTCGCCCACCGACTTTATGTGCACCTTTCTGATGAAGACGTCCTCGTCCGCTCCTACTTCCACTTCCGCCTGTAACTCTTCAGCAGCGGGAACCGGAGTCACCGGAACGAATGTCGTCCCCGGGACGGGGGGCAACTTTGTGAAGATCATTCCGCTGGGCGTGCAGGAGCTGCTGCCAAAGTCCTTCTACCCGGTGGACGCCGGGGAGCGGCTGCAGAACTTCATCACCCCCGCGCTGGCCAGCCATCTCTTCCTGCCGATCACGCCGCCGCCTGCCTACCGTCTCTGCATTGTCAATCGCGTTCCAGTGTACCACTCGGCGACGATCGCCTCCGGCCCGATCTATCACTCGGCCATCTTCTCGGCGCACGCCCACTCTGCGCCACCGCTGCCCACCATTCCGGCGGGCGTCACCGTGGAGCCGCTGTACGCGCACGCCCGTGCCCACTCCACCTACGGGCAGAATCTGGTGCACTTCAATCACCCTCATGCGCATCACCTTCCGCCGCATCACCCTCATCACCCTCATCACCCTAATCACCCTCATCACCATCACCACCACCACCACCACCACCCCACCTCATGGCGCCCTTTCGCTGTACCAGCCGATCTCCCCCTATCCTCAATCACCCCCCTCATCAGCACCGATTGTCAACTCCAACTTCAGTGGACGTGGCTCCTCGAAAAAAGCTTCCACTCCTGCTGTCACCTCCTCCTCCTCTTACTACAGCACCACTCCACATGGACAGAACAACAGCTATCACCAGCGAGGAGGTAATAATCACCACCATAATCAGTATCAAAATCATCATCATCAGCAACAACAGAATCACCCGAATCACCCCCAACACCCCCAACACCCTCATCACCCTCAACACCCCAATCACCCCTATTCACACCCGAGTTCTCACCCCAATCACTACCACAATAATCACCATCACCACCAGCAGCATCCAGTGTACCAGCACTCGGTGTCGATGCCCGCCGGTGACCACCGCTCCTTCAATGGCCACCACAACTGCTCCGAGGTGATGACCGCCGCCCATTACTCTCGAAACCACAACAACCACAACCACACCCACAACCTTCAACAACATCAACAACAGCAGCAGCAACAGCAACCCGAGGTGGAGCCCCTGCGCATCGTCTACCCTCGAATGCCCTTTGACCAGGCGGCGAAGCTCTTTCCGCTGACGCCCCAAGCCCTCTTCCCCGGCTGTACGACGCTGATGCAGGTGGACGGCACCATCATCGCCACCACCACGCCTCCTCTTTCTCACACTGCTCCTGCTGCTGCTGCTTTTCATCCACCCCCACAACTCGTCTCTTCAGTAAATATGGAAATCTCTAATGATAAAGTGGTCAAGGTTTCAACTCCGCCGCCGATGACCATTCCGCAGATCAGCATCAACGACAGTCTGATCAATCTGACCTCTGAAGGGGAGTGGCCGGCTCCAGGTGAGCAGCAGCAGCAACAGCAGCAGCAGGCAGTGCACGGAAAAGGAGGTCAGTCTTCCAAAAAGTCGCGCAAAAATGCCGTTTCTGTTTCTTCAGCAGTGGCACCAACTATGTCCACTTCTTTTGTAGCTCCAGCAGTCTTCTCCGGCGAACCGGAACCTTCTGCAGACGACCTTCCGCCGCCGACCACTCTGGTGGAGCTGTACAGTCGCAGCAGTTCGTACAGTGCCGCCGCCAATCCGTACTGCCCGGCGAAGCTGCTGGTGAACAAGGCGACCAACACTTCGCCGGTGAAGCGAAAGGTGCCGCTTCCAGTAACGGTTCCAACTGCGGCCGCCGCCGCCGCCGCCGCTTCGGTTCCCACCGCAGCGGCTGTCACTGTGGCCAGCACTGCTTAGAACCTTCAAAAAGTTTTTAGTGTTAGATTAGATCAGACAATAGATTGCCTACTCAACACTACTATCTACTACGCCCTCAGTTTTCCTTCGTCCAGCTCGTTCAGCTCACCGATTACCGGCATTTCATTTTTCTATAATCACTTTCATCACTTCAACAAACAGAATGCCATTCAGCTTTCATTCACTTGATATCTTTTCATTTTATCGCCCACTTATATCACTCTACTTTACTCTCTCTCTCTCTCTCTCTCTTCTCCTCTCTCTCTCTCTCTCTCTCTCTCTCTTCCTTTATCCCTTTCTCATCACTCATCAAAAAACCAAAAAACAAACAAAAAAATTTCATTATAGTTAACACTCTCAACTTCATGTCATCTCTATGAAAATGTAGTTTAGATTTTCGTAGTCTACACCACATAACATTATTCTTTCATTTTCGCTTCATGCTAACTTTTCACATATTTACCATTTTTGGCTTTTCATTTTTTATCATCACTTTCACTTATGCTCATCAGCACTCATCATTTAGCACTCGATGCAAGCTCTCACTCTCATTCCCATCACTCTGTCGCATGCTTTATTCTTTATGCGTTTTATTCAGCATTGTCTCAATTCTTCTTTTTAGCACGCTCAGTTTCTTTTTGAGCGTTTCCAGACCCTCACAGATGTGATCAGAAATAGATTGATTAGATACCTAGCTATCAAAAAGATTTAAAGCTGGATCTAGTCGCAGTTATCTGCACCTCTACTACTCATTAAAAAAACTCACTAGAAAAAATAGCTTCACATTGCCATATCTAGCCAAACTAAAGTTTTCATTGCCACATTTTACCAATTACGCTTTCTTTCAGTTTAACTGTCCTCCCTGTTTTCAATTATTTATTATTTCTTCACTCATATTTTAACTTCATCATAAGTAGTTTCTATCACACATGCATAAATGCATCATTCTCTAAACCCAGTGATACCTCAGTTCAACTCTGCTTAGTTGACTACTGAAAAAAAGTTGAAAAACACTTCATTGAGTTGCTCTCAACTTTGCCCACCATCACCACATTCTGCCACTCTGAGCAAAAAGCAAAAAATCATTTTTCAGCTCATTTTAGTAGTAAAATGAATTAGTTTCATTTCTCATTTTCATCTTTTCCTCACCATTACCTTTTTCCCTTTATCGCATCTTTTCTTTTGCAGTATTTTGCAAATTGACACTTTTAACAGGCACAATCTTGCACACACACACACACTATTAGAAGCTTATCCTACAGCTATTCCTTCACCCGCTATTATCACTCGCTGCATTTCTTTCACATATTATTTCGCCTATTCCTCTATCTATCATATCGTATCTAACATTGTTCTTCTCAGACTGATTCGCACTGATATCATTTTACTTTTTGCTCTAACTTTAACCTCTTAAGCTTTAAGCAAAACAACAATCACACTTTTTTCTCATCCCGCATACCAATAATCCCAATTAACAGCTAAAAAAGCACAAAAAATCTGTGAAATGCAATAAATGCATGGCAGCAAAAAAAGATCATTTTGTTCAGTTAATTGTAACAAACAATTTTTAAAGTGATCAATCAGTGGCCATCAACCTCAATTTTCTCAACTTTTCTTCTCACTTTCATTTTCACTCAAAAACTCACTTTTATCTGGTCCAAACTTTCTCTTCATATCATTAGAGCCTCTCTTTCCCACCCGCACACAAACACACACACACACTGTTAATCAGTTTTCCATATTTTCTTACAGTTTTATTATTATCTACTATTACTTGTATTATCACTTCTATTACTTTCTCAATAACATTACAACTCAAACACCAGCGCCAGCAACTGACTGACAGTTCAGACACAAACACTTCGACAGTTTTGCTGCTAACAATGACAATGTCCGTTGCTTGATTTAAATTTGTGATTCAACAACTGTGAAACGAAACAAAAAAACTTGTGAACAACAACTGCAACAGACTGTGAGACTTGCTGCTCTTTTTGACTCCTTTGTTAACAATTTTTATTTTTTCACTTGTAACTTTTTAAATGTCATAAAGCAAACACATTCAGTTTTTTAACCAACTTATGGCTATTACCTCTGTTCTGTCAACACTACTGTAGTACTTTTAACAGATCATTTTACTGTTGTACTGTTTAACCTTATTTAATATAAAAATAAAAACTGTAACTCAAATACGGAAATGTTTGTAAATTTTATTGCAGTGAGAAAACAGTTTACACATTTTTATTGAAAAAAAATGTTCTTCTTTAAAGTGAACAAATGGATACAATGCAGGTAAACAAAAAGTTGAATTTCTAAACACTATGAAGAGATTCACTAAAAGAGGAATAAATAGTAAAATTGCTGTTTTTTAGATTTAAAATTGCCCCCCTTTATCTATCTACTTTCGATTGCGCAGATTTCTCTGCTGGTTCAGCTCTTTTAAGCTTTTTCGACCTCGCTTTTTACCGGTGTAGGGAAGTTTGGCTGGGGTGTTTGTGGCTGCTGAATTTGGTTCAGGACGTTTTCTCGGTCGTCCAACGGGTCGTTTTCCAGTTGAAGTGCTGGTTGTGGCTGATGATGATGATGATGATGATGAAGTCGAGGCTGTTGTCGGCGTTTTGGAAACGACAGAATTTGTAGAGGTTATGGTCTTTTTTGTTTCCTTTTCCCCATCCTCTTCATTGTCCGTCGCCTCATCATCAAAGTCGTCGTCGTCGTCGTCGTCGTCATCACTGTCGTCGCTGTCACTGTCACTGTCGCTGTCATCGTCGCTCGAACTATCATCATCGTCGTCGTCGTCCTCGTCATCATCATCGTCCTCAATCTCATCGTTTTTGTCTTTGTCTTTGCCCTCAGCTACTGACGAATTATCAAACTCCTTGATGGGGCCTTTGATCTTTTTGCCAATTTCACTATCAACGACTTTTTCATCTTTGCTGCTGTTGCCGCCGGTGTTATTTGGAACAGACGGCAAACCGGAGGCAACATCAGCAGCAATGTTTAGATTATTTGAAATAACTGTAGCGTTTGTCGCCACCTTTTTAGTGTACTTCCGCTTTGGTGGTGGTTGTGGTAGTTCCACTAATGAAGACAGAGATGATGGTTTAGGTTTGGCTGCAGGCAAAACTGTGTTTGAAACTGAACTAGGTGCGTTTATGGGAGATTTGGTGATGTCTGCAGGTGAGGGTGATGCAAAAGGCAGGTGCTCAGGCTTTGCTGAATTCGGATCTGCTGGCTTAGCTTGATTTGGCAATGGTTGTTGTTGCTGCTGTTGTTGCAAGCTGTTCATCCGCTTCTCCTCGGCGTCCAGCAGACTCATGATGGTCTCATTGTCCGAGTCCAGCTCGGTGACGTCCGACTTTTCCGCATCATCATCCTCCGCAACAGCATCCTCATTAACATTATCATCATCATCCTCTTCGGCGAGGGCGGCTGCCAAGGCTGAAGTGCGAGGAGGATTTTCCGGTTGTTTATCAAGTGAAACTGCCGCCGCTGATCCTTTGGGTTTCCTAGGTTTTTTGGTCGTTGTTGTTGCCGCTGCCGTTGCTGCCGTTGCTGCCGTTGCCTCATCAGAGTCTACCACCTTGCGCTTTCGTCCTCGACCTCTGCCGACTTTGACCTCTTTAGGCTCAAGCGGTGATGAGGAAGATGAAGTTAGTTGGGCGTGTTCAGCCCCCTTTTGGGGCCTCTTTTTGATGGAATTGAAGGAGTACCATCCTCATTTGTGGCTGCTTTTGGTTTTCGCCCCTTTTTAGCTGGTGTAGGTTGAGCAGTTGAAGCCACGGTCGATGAAGCTGCGGTTTTAGCGGAAGCGGCTGCTGCTGCCGCGGCTGCCGCCGCTGCTGCAGCTGCCGAGAAGAGCGGCGACCCTTCAGTTGCAGAGGTTCCGCCAGTTGCACCATACGGCAAATTGGGTCGATTTGGATTGAGATAGGGAAAGGGATTCGGACGCCCATATGGTCCCCTGGAATCGGGTTGATTGCTTTGCTGATGCTGCTGCTGCTGACTTGGCGACATTTTGCCTGGGCCTGGAAACGGCTGATGAGGCGGCTGAAAGTGATGATGATGATGATGATGATAGGGCTTTCCAGCCGCAGGTGGAAAGGGATGTGATCCATGTCGTTGCTGCTGCTGCTGATAGGCATGAGAGTACTGTTGTTGTTGTTGCATCTGCTGTTGATGCATTTGCTGCTGCTGCTGCTGTTGATGTATGCTCATTCCTGGTGGTCCTCGATGAGAAGATGTAGAAGAAGGGGATGAATGAGGACCAGCAGTGAGTGGTAAATGAGGATTAGGGTGATGGGGATAGTAGGGCGGTGTTTGAGGAAGTCGGTGTTGCTGCTGCTGATAATGAGGGTGATGGGGATGGTGATTACTTGTACTACCACTACCACTGTGGTACGGGGCATAGGTGCTGCTGTGAGAGGGGGTGACCACTGAGCTGGGGGCAGGAGCAGATGAAGAGGTCACTGAGGGTGCAGTTAAATTGGAACCCATAGAAAGTGAGTTGTTTGCAGCAGTTCCCGTTACCGGAAGTCCTCCACCATTTGGTCCTCCACCACCAAGGGCTGAGCGCAAGTTGAAGCCTGTCTCCATAGGTGGCAGAGGTTGTGAATGTTTTCCATTATTTCCTGTTGGTGGCGGACCTTGATGCATTAAATGAGGAGGGTGATGAGGGTGATGGGGCTGTGAAAAGGTAGCCGTTAAAGGCGGTTCAGATGGTGCTAAAACCGATGAAGTTGTCGCAGTTGATGATCTCGAGGCGGAGGAAGAAGAATACGAAGACCAAGGCTGATAGGGAGCGTCTGCGAAAAAAATTGTTAGTGCTGTAAAATTAACAAAAAATCGAATTGTGATATTTACGATTTGGATGATGCGGAAAATGTGGTCCAGGAGGAGGAGGAGGAGGAGTAGGCGTTGATCTTGGTGATGGCTGCATGTGATGCGGCAATCCTGGGTGAGGTTGCTGCTGGGCATTGTAATTAAAGCTTGAAGGATGATGATGGTATGGAAACGGTGATGGCGATGGTGATGGTGAAGGAGATGGCTGATCAGGACGAGACTGAGGACCACTGCTTTTCAATGGCGCCCCATCACCACCGGACGGCCCTGACGGCGTTGATGTTTGGCGCTGAGGCTTCACCTCCTCACCACTTCCGTTTTGATTGCTCGTATTGCACGGAGCAGCAGCTGGTAAACTGCTTTCAGCCTCAGAACGTATTTGCTGAGGAGGAGGTAGTGGTGGTGGTGGTGGCGGGGTTTCCGCTGCTGTTTCAGTTTCAGTTGAGCTACCACTACTACTACTGCTGCTGCTGCTGCCTTGACTGTTACTCTTTTGAAGAGGTGGCGGCTTTTCATTAGATTTTGGCTATCAGGTGGTATCTCAGCTGGTAGTGGTTGTGGCGGTGGTGGTGGTGGTGGAAGTGTTGGCAGAGTTTGACTATCACTTTGAACTGGAGTTTGGTTTCCATTTGAAACAGGAGGATCAGCAGGAACAGCAGCAGTTGAAACTGAGTGCCCTGAAGAAGAAGAAGCGGAAAAGGACTCGTGGCCATTTCTGTCTGAATACAAAGTCTGCTCTTGGATTTGCTGTTGCTGTTGTTGCTGTTGCTGCTGACCCCGCTGGTTCTGTTGATTCTGCTCGGTAATTTGCGCCAGGGCCCGATTGAAGCCGCGAGGAAGTTGTCATCGTCGTCGCGCACCGGCTTGCTCAGCAGCGCCAGCTGCCGATTGAACTCCTCGCTGGCCGCCTGAAGTGCCTCCGTCCGCTCCTTGAAGGCCCTCTCCATGGAGACGATCTCCGCGAGGGAGCGCTGCTGGTGGGCCATCAGCGAGTCGGCCTGCCGCCTCAGGGCCTCCACGCGACTTTGGCTGGCCGCCTGCCGAGGATCGGGCACGACCAGCTCGCTGAACAGTTCGCTGATGAGGAAGTTGTTGCGATTGAAGCGGCCCACTGAGCGGGCCTTCCGGTGATTGACCGTCGCCTCCTGCTCCTCGTAGTCGGCCGCGTCCTCGGGGTAGTAGGCGCCGGAATGGTGGTTGGATTCCAGATTGATCATGTTGGCTGGGCTGCTGTTGTTGCTGTGGCCTGGAGAGTGATGGGGGGATTTGCCACTGCCACTGCCACTGCCACTGCCACCACCACCACCTCCCGAGTGGTCGTCGAGGTTTCGTGAACTTGATGGTCTCTGTTGTAAAAATGAAAATATTATCATAAGTTTAAAGATAATAAAAAACACTTTTCAATTAAAAAATAAATGATTACCTTACGACTTTTGGGTGGTCTAGCTAGACCCCCCTCGCCGCCGCCGCCGCCGCCGCCTCCCCTTCCTTTGGCAACTCGAGTTGGCGTTGGAGGTTCCTGAAATGATTACAATTGAATGATAAAAATAGAAAAAACAATTTTTGTTATTAAAGCATTTGCACACTTACCATCGGTCGAATGGGCGGCACCGCTACCGCTGCAGGCCTGGTGGGATTAAAGCTCGGATGTCCTCGTCCTTGGCTGTAGAGGAAGGGACTGCCGCCGGAAGAACTGCTGCCATTGTTAAAACCGCTTGGAGGATGAGGGTGGAACTGGGGATAGGGATGAGAAAACTGAGGATGAGGATGACTGGCGCCTGGATAGCTGCCGGCAAATGGAAGGTGATGAGAAGGATGAGGATGAGGATGAGGATGAGAAGTATGAGCAGTGGAACCTAACACCTGAACTCCCGAAGGGCCGTCCCCTGTAGCACTTCTTGAGCTGGAGCCGGACGGCAAGAGCCGATGATCAGCTGGATGGACACTGCCGTTGCCATTGCTGGTGATCGGGACTGAAGAAGAAGAAGAGGAGGTGTTCATTCCAAAAGTTAATGATGCTGCTGCTGCTGCTGCGGTTGTCGCCGCTGAAGAGACGACGGCGTGCTGCGGCACTGAAGAGGCGCTAGAGATCATGGCTGAGCGGGAGTTGAGGCAGAGAGCGTTTGTTCAGTTTTGAATTAGTGAAAACAGTGAATTGAGCTTTTTTTGCTTGAAAACTCAGCTCATAGCAAACTTTTCGGCTTTGAATTCTGGATTAGTAAGCAGGGGTTAATTAAAAAAACTGGCGATCAGTCAATGGTGAGTGAAAGTGGCTGTTTTTGAAAAGTGTGATTAAAACTTTTGAAGATTTTTTTCTAGTGTTCTCTTCTTCTCTGCCAGAGTCGGTAAGTGAGTTGAGGTGGTGAATCAGGGCACTCACAAACCGTTGCCGCTGTCACCACCAAACTTTTTGCCGAACTTTTTCTCTGTCAGTTTTTTCGTCGTCGGCTCTGTTCTGCAGCAACGACGACGAGGACGACAAAAAGAGCGACGGTTGCAGACAAGCAACACAGCACTGCAGCACTGACTGCAACTGACTTGAGTTGGCAGAAGAAGATAATAAGTAGAAAGAAAGAGAAGACGCTACCAGAAAAGAAACGAAGAAAAACAAAAGACAGAAGAAGAAGAAGAAGAAGAAAATGCAAAGAGGAGGTAGAAGAGGAAGCAGAGAAACAGACAGACAAACTTGGCCTGCCAGGGGAAGAGCAGTCAGGAAGAAGCAGAAGTCAATGAAGATGAAAATTGCCTTCTTGCCTAGCCAACAAGCTGACACAGAACCGACTAGGCAAAGTTGGGTGCTTGCTTGGCTGGTCGATCGATCGGTCGATCACATACACACATTCACTCACTTTACTTTTTCAGGTGAGGTTTTTCTTTTTTGTTTCTTTGCAACGACTTCACTCCACTTTGTCCACAGCGGCACACAGGGTGAACTTTGACAACGATTTTCAGAAAAGGGGGGGGGGGGGCACCAGCACCAGACAACAGGAAAAGAAGACAGTATTTTATTGGCCCAGTATTTTGGCTTTGATTTGATTTGCTTGTCTTCTCTAGCTCCAAGTTAGCAGTTTTTTGGCAGGTGTCGTTGTCACCGATTGACTAATTTTCTGACTGACTGACTGACTGTCTTGTGCAGTGTTCTGGTGGTGATAATGGTGGAAAAGAAGATGACAGCTCTCGATCGATTGATTTGGGTTCGTCGTTTGGCACTGCAGTGTTTGCCGTCTATGCCGTCGTTCATTCAACGGAAAAGGCAATGGCACCAAAAAATGCAAAGAATAGAATACAAAATGACAAAATGAGCACACGAAAAAGCTTTGAATGCAATAGCAGCAGTAGTAGTGATGAGGTGAGTACCGGTGAGTGCTATTTGCTATTGAAAAGATAATAATGATGATAACTTTTAACAGGAATCGCTGGCAGAATGCTGTGTGAGTTTGTACGTCGACAATGCCGGTGTCAGTGACTGGTCGTCAGACTGTGGTGGTGGTAGTTGCTGACAAATGAGGGAAAATAACAAACAATAAAACTGGGCAAAAAAGAGAGAAAGAGAGAAAGCCAAAAACACGAGGTGCAAAAAAAGTGCAAACAAAACGGCGGCGGCGGCGGCGGCAGTTGTAAAGTAGTGTGCAGTGTAGAGTAAAAAGAGTGTGTAGAGCAAAATAAATGCAGTCAATGAAAAAAGAGAGGGAGAAAAGAGAAAGAGAAAAAGAAAACAGTTTAGCTTTTAATGTTGCTGCTGCTGCTGATGGTGCCGTTTGGTAATGAAAATAATGAAAATGTACACAAACAAACAAACACACACACAGATTGAAGGGTAGCTGCAAACTTTTGGTCACTGCGGCAAATCCTTTTGACAATGCTGCTGTCGCTGCTGCTGCTGCTGCTGCTGTTGTTGTTTTCAATTGTTACTAGTAAAGCACAAAGAAATCATCAGCATCAGCATCAACTCTTACTCTGACGTTTAGTAGTGGTAGTTGTGGCCCTTCTACCTCGAGAGTACGAGAGTAAAGGGAGCAATGCTGTCGTTGCCGATGCCGATGCCGATGCCGATGCTGCTGATGATGATGAGGGCTAACTTCGCTGCTGCTGTTTCGGCTGCTGCCTCGGTCGGCTTCAATCGGCCGGTCTGCCTGAAAGAAGCTACAACTGAAGCTGAAACTGAAGAAGAGGAGCTGCTGCTCTGCTGCAGCCCCGTAGCTTTTGCTGCTGATGCTGCTGCTGCTGGCAGAGGATTCCTCAGCTACACAACTGCCGCCGCCGAGGCAAAAGCAAAAGCAGCAGCCGCAGCAACCTAGACGACACAAGCGGCGGCGGCGGCAGCAGCAGCAGCTCATTCACATTCACATTCACCACAGTCTCAGTCTACAGTCACAGTCACAGCAGCAGGCTTACCACACAGACAGCAGATACAGAGAGACAGTGGCTGCTGCTGCTGTGAAGGATGCCCATTGGCAAAGCAGTGCAGTGTGCTGTGTTGTGCTGTGGTGGTGGTGGTAGTGAAGATGGCGACGGTAGTGGCGGCAGCGCAACATCGGTCAGACGACACAGGCATAGGCACAGGCAAAGCAATGCACAAGCACAAGAACACGGCTTTGGGTGCCTCACCACCACCACCACTTTGCTTTGCTTTGCTCGATGCCTTCAGTACCACCACCACCACTACTACGACTAGTATCACCACTAGTAGTGCTACTACTATCACCACTACCATCGCCGCCACCACCACCGCTCAGCCTATCAAAGTGATTTGACCTGTGAGCAGTGGTGGTGGTGGTGATGGTGATGGTGATGAGGATGAGGGTGATGAGGGTGATGCTAGTGGTCCAAGTGGTGCCCCCTCTCTCTCTCTCTCTCTCTCTCTCTCTTCCCCATCGCAACTGACCTGTCAGACTGTGTGCAGATGGTCAACTGCTGCCGCTAGGGCCGTCCCGTCCCTTTGATGAAGGCTAACGGTAACACGAGTGATCTTGTAGTTTCCCCTCTCTCTCTCTCTCTTTCTCTTTTCACGTCCTGGTCTCAGTTCATTTTTCTGTTTCTAGTCCTGATGTGACGAGGGTGCGGACACAGACACACAGGCCTGTCTGTGTGTGTGTTCTCGCTGGTCTGCTCTGATGTCTCTACTACAGCTGCGACTGCTGTCTTCTGTTCAGTTCTGTTCTGTTCTGTTCTTTGCCTGCTCCCCCCCTCTCTTTTTCTGCTTTGCCCATTCTAGTTTAGTCTAGTCTAGTCGTGAGCAGGAGGTGGGGAGTACTGGAGGGGGGGGGTACATTGATCGGATCCAATGAGGAGACGGTCCAATGAATAGTGAGAGAGGGGGAAAAGGAGAGGGGAAAGAAAAAGACAGCAGGGTTCCTCAAAGCTAGCGAAAAGGACCAGAGAAAAGAAGGGGAAGAAAAACAAAGTTTGAGCTAGGTTGGGTTGGGTGACAACGAGAGACAGAAACAGAGACAAAGCAAACCAGGGTGACACACGACTACTTTAGACAGTAGAGGTAGTAGTACTTCTCAGTTTGGAGATAATTGTCTGACAGAGAATTTGTGTGTGTGTCGTCTGCTGACTGACTGACTGACAGCAGGGTTCAGGCAGCAGTCTCAAATTAAAGTTGCTGCTGCTGCTGCTGCTAGATCACAAATGCTCAAATTTATTCTCTTCTTTCTATTCCGTAAATTCTCTCTCTATTTTTTCCTTTAAGCATAATCATCCGGCCACCGGTCGACTAAAGAAAAGGAGAAAAAAGAATAAAAAAAGGCAGCATTAGCAGCATTTTAGTAGAAAAGTAGAAGAAGGGATTTGCTGTTGTGCTTTGCCTGGCAGCGCTGGCACTGGATAAATCAGTGAAGAGGAGAGAGATTGAAAAGGAGAGAGAGTGAGAGGGAGCAAATGAGCTAGCAATGGGTCTAGTGGCAAAGACCGTCCAAGTTTCTCGGCGTCGAATTTTGTCGTCGTCGTTCTCCTCGTCCTCGTCGAAACTTGAACTCTTCGAGCTCTCTCTCGCTCGTGAGATGGTGAGAATCGGCATTGGGCAACGGTGGCGGCAATGGCAGCAATTGAAATGACAGGACAGAGAGGCAGAGGCAGCCGACGCCGAGTGCTCCTCAGATAGACAACAACAGCAGCACAAGTGAACTGCCTAATGGCTGAATGGCTGTGCTCTGTCTGTCTGCCTGACTGTTTGTCTGCAGTTGTATCTCTATGTAAGAACTGCTGCTGCTGCTGATGCTCACATCTAAAAGAAAAAGAAGAGCAGAAAAGGAGCAAAGAAGATACTGACTGACTGACTGTGAGCTGAGCAAGCTTGGAAGCAGACAGGCAGACAGGCAGGCATTGCAGTCCGCCGTCTGATTTGTGATGAAGGTCTCTCAGGCAGAAAACAGCATCACACACAAACAACAGATTCGGACAACAGCAAAGCAAAGCAAAGCAATCAACTTCATCGGTTGTTGCTGTTCTTTCCTCTTCTTCATCTTCCTGACGAGAGAATCAAGAGCAGCACCGACTAGTTCTCTCACTACTCATTCCAGTCTGCCAGACTGTTTAACTTTAACCCCCTTGCAAAATGTTCTTCTCTCTTTTTCTGCCTCAGCAGACCGGCATGTCTGCTGCAGACTAAATCAGAGAGGCAAACAGGCAGGCAGGCAGTCAAAAGTTTGTCGTGCAGAAAGAGTTTTAGGAAGAAAGAGAGTAAAAGGGAAAAGTAGAAGCAGAAGATGAAGATGAAACTACTGCTTCTTCTTTTTCTTTTTCTTCTTCGTTTTCTTTTTCTGCTGCTGATCACTCTGTTCTGCTCTGCTTCTCCAGGATTCGAGGTAGTGAACTCACTGACAGTTTTACCCAGCAGAAAAAAAGAGTTACTGGAGAGACTTTTAGTCAGAGTCAGTTTTGCATTGGAAAACTTGTGATGAGCAGCAGCAGCTATTACCAGTCAGTCAGTGCGGCAACATTTCTTCTCCTGCTGTTGCTGCTACGGCTGCTGTTTTCCTTTGCTGCCCATTAAGCACTAGTCTGTGTCTGTCTGTGTGCGGTGTTCATGTTCATCTTGTGTGTGTGTGTGATGTCTCGCAGAAACGAGGGGAATGAGTAGTTTTCAGGCAGGCAGGGAGACAGGCAAACGAACAAACCAAAGAGTGAAATAGCCGAGGAGAGGAGAGAGGAGATAGGAATTCCTGATTGCCCACCACCGACCAAATTACGGTCGATGTCTGCTTCAGCGGCTGCTGCCGATGCCGATGCTCTTTGATACTACTACTTGGGGGATGCTTCGGTAGTGAGTTGTTATGCAGCTGTGCGGCAGTTCGGAACAAGGCAGTTCAGCCGTTTGCTCAAGGCTTCAGTCGTCCAACGATCGTCCTCGTCTTTGTCGTCGTTCTTCATCCAGTTGATTCGACTGCAATGGCAGCAGTCTGTGACAACGAGCCTGCTTAAGCTGTGTCTGCGAGGAGAAAAAGAAAGAATAATGTGATGGAAAGGGAAAAAAGGGAAAGAGAAAAAGAGAGAGAGAGAGAAAAATTGAACGCCAGCTCTTGTTCAACTCTTGCACTCAGGCAGCAAACAGCAGCAGCAAACAGCAGCAGCAGCAGCAGCTTTGCCTTTGAGTGCTGGGCGACGGCCACTGGCCACCGACCTTGCTCTTCAGCTCCCTCTTTCCAATTCTGCTTCGGTTGCCAGAGTTTGCCAGCTCTTTTTTGCTGCTGCTGCTCAGTGTGTGTGTGTGTGTGTGTGTGTGTGTGTGTGTGTGTGTGTGTGTGTGTGTGTGTGTGTGTGTTGTGTGTGTGTGTGTATTCTGCTGTTGCAATTCTTGGTAGCTGGCTGGCAGTAGTGGCCGTTTTCAGCTGAACTGGCAGACAACGTCCAAAGCACTGGCAGGAATTTGCACCTACTTTTTCTTTCTCTTTTCTCCTTTCTCTCTTTTTTGTTTGCTGTACTGCTTCTGTCTGAATGCTCGTCGGACCGTCTGAATGTCTGTCTGCTTTTCTTTTCTGTTTGAATGTCTCTGCATCTGCGATTGAATGCGTCTAACCAGAATTTTTTGCCTTTTGCCAGATCCTCATCTTCATCTTCATCATCTTAGGGTTTCATTTTCGCAGCATTTTTCTTCTGCTTTTTACCGTTTTTACCTTTTGTTTGCTCGTTCCTGATAAGCCGTTGGGCAATTTAGTAAAGTAGAGTACTATGATTTTAGCTGCGATTCGGAGGAAAAAAAGGAAGAAGATAAAAAGAGGGTCTGAACTGATTCACTATCGTTCTTTTTTTCTCGCTTTTATTTTTTACACATAAGCACTGGCATTGCTTGATTGCTGTTCAGTGGCTGCTCGGGGTCGAAAGTTGAAATACGAACACAGTCACACACACAAACACACCGAGCACTGCAATCACGCAATCGGACTGTCAGAGGAAACGGTCTACCTTGCTTTATGTGAGTGTGTGAGTGTGTGTACCTAACAGCGCCGAATTCTCGCAAAGTCGGAGTCGATCGATGCTGTGCTGTGCTGCCTGTGTGTATGAGCATTTTAGTGGAAGAAAAAGGCAGCTAACCAACCAGCCAGCCAGCCAGCTATCCAACCAACTGACTAACAAGCTAGCTAGTTGGCTAGGTAGGTATTACCGGTGCACACACACACCGCTAACACACCGAGATAGACTTGAGAAGAAGTTGCTGCTGCTGCTGCTGTTAGAAAAGAAAACGATAAATAAAAAGGCTGCTTAAGCAGCTTGGAGACAGAGAAAAAAAGAAAAAGAAAAAGAAGAAACGAAACGTTTGCAAGCACACAGACACAAACACACACACAAATTACGGCTGCCTCACCACGTCCATAACTCATCGTCGCCAATTGGCTTCGACCACGCGAGCCAGTCAGCTTGCTTCTCCATGTTGGCATCCCCGCAATCTGTCCCTTTTCCTTCCTTCTATATCTCCTTTTCTCTAGTCAAAGAATGCGCCTATCGTCTTTCTTTCCTTCCTTCTTCTTCCTTTCCGTTCCCTTTGACTCACACATTTTGAAAATTTATTTTATTGGCACCCACTGCCACAAAGCACACAACAGAAAGCACTGCACTGCACTGAATATGATACCAATTTACTTTAGATTGCTGCAAATGCCTCTGTTTGAGTCCCTAGTGACGATGGATCGCATTCGCCTTTTTTAGCGACTCGATCGCGCTCGGGTAATTAAACTGCAATTAGTCGCAATTGCTGTTACCGAGTTACCGACACCGACCGAGGAGCACACCGAGGCAGACAGACAAACAAACGAACAGACAAACGAGCAGCAATAAATCGGAAAACTTTTGTCAGACAACTGGAAAAAGCAAATAGGAATTATTAATAATAATAATGATGATGATGATGATGATGATGAGAAAGTGAATGCCGACACTGACACAAAATTGGCAACTGTGGTGGTCTGCTGTTTGTTTGAAAAATTAGTGCACTTTTTCATTTGTTTTAAATTTTTTTACTGCTTTTTAAACTGAACAAGCATTATTATTCAAAACACACATTTTAAGTGTTTTTAAATAAAGTGTTTTTACAAAAACATTGTTTTTTTATTTAGCAGAGTTTTATTTAATTAAATTGTTTGTAACTTTATATAAGCATATTAAAATTTATAATTGCTCTATTTTGCTACGAAAAAATTCTTGAATTCGCATACCCAAAATTGATTTGCTACAGTCTGCTTTTATTTAATTTTTATTGTTTAACATGTGTAAACAATTTTCAACGCTTCTGTTTTGTTTGAAAAGAAAAATGAGCTTTTTAACAGCTTTCTGACAAGCAATGACACATAAATTTAATGGTGTTATTAAATTGTTAACAATGTAAAGAATACAAGCAAAAAGTTGTTCTTTTTCTCCACTTACACTGTTTTTTATTTAGCTTGTTTTTATTAATACGATTATTGCCCGCTAATTTATTGAGTAAATAACTGTAATGGTTTTTGTATTAATAGTACTTGTGTGGTTTTATTTTTTGTTATAAAAATGTAATTTAAATTTAATTTACTTTAAACACTTTCATGTGTTTTTATTTGTCAAAGGAGTAGTTTTAACTTTGTGTAACATTTTAATGCTATTTGTATTTTAAATGTGTTTTGTATAAAAAACTTTTTACTGTTTTTTGCAAAACAGTTAAGACTTTGTACACTTAAACATTTTTACTTAGCAACTTTTCAATTAAAATTTTTTTTATATTGTTTAACATAAAAACTAATTAATTTAATTGAAAAAACAATTAATATAAATGTTTCAATACTTTCTGCTACATTAGCAGTTTTAGTAACCACAAAATAATTAAATCAATTAAAATTGCTTACTCATAGTACTTTTTATTTTGATAGTAAAGTTTGAATTAAAAATCAATACAATTTGCCATTTCTGCAAAAAACAAAAAACTTCAAAAATTGAAATCGATTTTAAATTGCAACATTTTTGTAAGTTTATATTTGGCAAATTAGGTTAATAACCTTGTGTAATTTTTATTTAGTAAATTAATTTAAGTATTGTTAACTTTTAAATACAATAAAGAATTTTTAAGTGACTGTTGTCATGTAAAAATTAAGTTCATCATTTAAATTACTATGTTTTAATGTTGATTTGTCTAATACATTTTATTGATCATTTCCTTTGTGTTTTTTAGGTTTAATAACAAAAGACTAGCCATTTCCGCCACTTTAACAAACTGTTTTTTTTCTGATTGTAAATTGTGAATTGAAAAACATTAATTACCAGATTAGTGATGTTCATCCCAATGTGAATAATGTAACATTAGATAATAAACATTCATTTGTTCAAAACCACAAACAGACAATGTTTCAATCTTTTAAGTAGAACAACAATAGAAAAAGTGATTTAGATTATAAAGATAAAACTGTTCAGAATATAAAGATTAATAGCCAGTCAATTTCATCACATTTTTTCACACCTGCAAAATCCCCTGACCACACAGGCTATCACTGCAATTAATCTGATAATGATGAAGATGATGAAGATGATCATCATCTTTTTATGACTTTTGTTATCTTATTGCACATTTGGCGGTTGATTGCCTTTTAACTTGATAAACTAAATTGATTTTAAACATTACAAAAATGATTTAATTATTTTACGTTCAATCAAATGCTAATGACAATATTTTTCCGTTAGGGCACCAACGTTTATTTTGTTGTTTATTTAGCTATGTAACAAAGCAAAAAGCACTCAAACGTCTCATAAACGCACACTAACAAGCTGCTATTTTTTCAATTAATTAGCCTGTCAACTGATAGCGTCGTCGTCGCCTTTCAATTTATTTAAGTGTTTTGCATAGAAAGTTATATCATATAATCATTAGGTATAATTAGGCGCCCAGTGTGATTAATTACTAGCACCACTACCACTATCACCATCACCATCACTTTATCCATTGGCACTTTACGCCATTTTTGTGCCATTATTTTTTACTGTTGTTGTTGCTGCTGCTGATGGTAAAGGAAAAAGATGCCTAAAACCTCGGCTAAAAGCTTTTGTGTAAAGTGCTCATCTTTGGGGAAAAGGAAGCATCAAACATAAGCCACAACTGGCTGGATCACTACCACTTTCACTTTTCCAGGAACCAGCTTTTTTGCCAGCAGCCAAACGGCCAGCCAGCCAGCGAGCAGACAAGTTCATCTGTATTTTTTAATTTTGCTTAAATAAACTAAATCTTCTCTTTTCGTCGTAATAGTGAATTTAGTCATCTTTCTGCTGCTGCTGCTGCTGTAACGGCGCGTGTTTTGCTGCCTGGACCGTAACCAGGCAACAAGGCACGACGATGACGAAAACATTAAAAGGCATCCGATTACTAATTTGCAATGCTTGGCACAGAGAAGTGGCGGGCAAGGATAGCCTCTATTAGATTACCAAAGTGTATGATGTGCAAGAAGTGGATTCAACACGGACAGAAATGGCCGACGATACAGCACTTTTTCTTAACGGCTAAAAAGCAGCCTAAAGTAATAACTTTCCTTTTATTCACTTATGTGCATCAATTTGCTGTTCACAGTACACTTAAAGTGGTGTCACTTTCAAACGACGACGACAAAGTGGTGATAGTAGTGTTCAGTTGATCTTCACTCTGCAAAGCAGCAAAGTGCTAAGTGGGTTTCTGGAACTAGAAGAACTTAAAAAAGTAAACCTAAAATTTTAAATGTTTTGAAATTAGAAAAAAAGTGTAAATACGCAAATTCGGCCTGACAACGATCGGAAAAGCACATTTTTTAGAAACGGTTCAAAAAGCATCAACAGCACTTGAGTTTTGATCAATCTTTGAAACAGCTGCAAAAGAAAAAAAGCACTCAATCGGGCAAAAAGTGTCGGGTAGAATTAGTCACAGTAGGCACACAACAAACATCATTCATACATAAACATACAAGTTATCCCGTTTTGATTAGGTACAAAGTACTTCTTTTTGTAAGCAATTTTTTTCTGCAGCCATAAAATGACCACAGTACATCTCGCAGTCAGCCTATTCAATCTAGCGCACTAATAATATGCACGGTACTGAAACTGCAATGCAGCATTGCAAATGAGGCAGAGTTATACGGGCAGAAAAGTTGAGCAAAAAATGAAAAATTGAAAAGCAAACTGTGCATTTACTTACCATAGTGCTAATGTGTGCGCCTGCCTGGTGAAGTGTTAAAGAGAGTGCTGCAAATTGAGGCTTAATAAACCACAACAACTTAATAAAGTAACTTTTTGTGTGCATTTTAAACACAATTTGTTTTTCCTTGTATTACAGCAAAAAATTCACATCTTTAGCTTTTTGGTAATTAATAGCAACAACAACAAGCAGCAATCGTTGTCACTATTATCGTTACACCGCCAACATCACAACATTACAAATTACAACAACTACAATCAAATCAATTTTCACTTAGATGTTTGCCCAGTGATCAAATTGCTTTAGAAGAAACATGAAAAGAAAAACAACCAAACAAAAGAAACATAAAAGCTATTACCATCAGCTAAATCTAAGCTATTCCCAAACGATGCGTTTGAGAAAATTGAGAAAAACGATCTCACACTGCACAAAGGCACTAGAATAACAGCTCGCTTTTTTTTCTTCACTTGCTGTACAGTATACTATACAGTGTACAGTACAGCAAGTCACACCACTTTATATTGAAAATTTTTTCAATGTGTTGATAAATAAACTTGCTTCAATAAAGAGCGCCCCTAAAACGATAAACATTTACACGCTCACTTTTCAAGACTCAATTAGAAATGCAAATATTTTAAAATAAAAAAAAGATTTTAAAACGATTTAAAATGGTAAGCAAATAAAAAATACAGTTTTGTTTCTAGTCATTTTGTATTTTAAGAGTATTATTAATTGCAAACTATTTTAACAATTCAATAAAGAAAAAGTGCTAATACACAAGAACAACATTCAAAAAAGTTTTTATTTATAAACGGTGATTCAATTCATTGCCGCATCAGCCGATGCGGGTGAAAATTATGATGATGATATCTTTTTTATGTGTTTTTGTTTTGTTTTTGTTAGCAGTTAAGATGTTTTAGTGGTTTAGCTATTGCAAAATGAAAAATAGCAGCCAGACTAGTTTATGCTTGTTAAAAAGGTCGTAAATTAGCAGTATTTTAGTTTTACTGTCTCATTGGCTCCTTTATTCAATTGGATTCAATTTGTGATGCTATCTCAGCGAACTAAACTTTATTTTTAATGTTTAAATTTTTGTTTGTTTTAATTCAGATGTTAGCTATACTATCTATACAACACAGAACAAGCATTTTATCCAAAAATCAACATTTTATCATGTCAAAACGTTTTGCAAATAAATGTTTTGTGCTTGTAACTTAGAAAAATTTGCGACAATTTTAGTGCTTAATGAGAAGATCAAATTATCATCAGGTAATGTAGTTTTTCCTTTTCCGTTTTTTTAAACTAGCCATTTTTTGGCAGTTTGCTGTTTTCACGGTAAATGGCGCACAGATTATGTGTTGGCTCAATTGGAGACCGGATAATATGTACAAAACGACGCACTTCCCGAGTGGCTGATGATGGCTCAATTTACCGATTTTCACCGGCAAATTAGACATCGGCAGATGATCACTTGTAAGCGACAGCACTTCTACTATCTTCTTCTTTTTTTCTCGCTAAAACACCACTTTTATGCTTTCACTTTCAGCAGTCAATTGTTTTCCTGAGTTGCAACTTTGATAAAATAGAAAAGGAAAAAGAAATTGCTGCGGCTGCTCCAATTGACCGGCACAGGCACAGTTTGGGTGCCCTGCAAAAAAAAGGATACAAAAAGAAGTAAAAGATGTGTTTGGTTTGCTGCTCTCGCGGCAAGGCACAACAAGACAACAGACAAAAGAAAAAAGAAGAGAGAGAGAGAGAGAGAGTTGTAAAACAGGAAACAGATGCGCATCAGCATTTTGTGCGGTGTGGTCAATGTAATCGGAAGTAAGCGATCATGCAGATGATGAACACACATTGCAAATTGCACCGCTCACTACTCTACTTTAGCTTTACATTAGCTTTGCCGCCGACCTCTTATTTGACAGTTGACACGCAGTAGTTCAACTGCTGTGTCTGCTCCAAATTGGCCAATTGTCCTTATCATTACAGCAGTGACCACCAGTGAAGAGAAGGATGAGTAAAAAGAAGAAAATAAAGAAGAAGAAGAGACCAACAACAAGAGAAGAAGCGTAAGCCGAGCCCCATTCAAACACGCACAAACAGCGGTCTGAATGGCTCGGACAAACAGTTACAGCAACAGCAGCAGTTCCTTTGATCTTCAATCACTTCAGAGGTAAACAGACAGACAGACAGACAGACAGCAACTGCACAAATGTAACACAGTGGCAATCATACTGCCCCTTTTCCCCTCTTCTCATCTTCGGCAGTTCCCATCCTTTTCTTTTCATTTCATTTCATTCCTTAGTCCCAACATCCATCTTCACTGTAGACATGGTGGACATTTTGAGTACTTTTTAGTGAAAGTTTGAGCTTCTGTTTGACTGACCGACTGACTGACTGACTGGTTTGTTTGGCTGGCTGGCTGGCTGATTGCCGTTTTTATTTCAGTCATCTGTCACTTCCCCTTTTCAGCCTTTTTGTCCTTGCACGATTTTTGCACTTGTTACAATATCTGCAAAAATTGACTATTGAATGCCAATCATCAAAAAGAAGCAACTAAACTAAAAAAAGTAAAAAAAAGTGAAATTAAAACGGAGGACAAACTGAGTAATTTTACCAAGCTTGAAAATGTCTCAAAAACGGGAAAATCGTAGTAATATAAAATACAGTCAAAAGTTTAAAACTTTTACTGCTCTCATCTTTTTATTTTTTGACGACATTTGACATTGGCATTGTTCACTGCAGATCTACTAAGTTGGACCAAAAAATAAAAAAACAGCAGTTGCACAAGCAAAATTGCACTACAAAAACCTTTTTTGATGGATTACAAATCAAATTAGTTTCAGTAGCAAAGAAAAAGGACGTCCGCCATTGATCAATGAAAAGGTGTTTAGCTATTAGATTAAACCCGGTTAATGCAACCATTGTTCTAATTTCAGTATTTTTGTTTTGTTTCATCCTTTTTCACCTTCCTCAGCTCTTTGTCAAAAAACATCTTCCTTTTTTTGATCAAGTGATCAAGGTCATCAAAAGGATTTTGATTAGCTAGTCAGGATTGGTGGGTCAGTCAATCATTAATCGATTGATGACCGGCGTCATTGAAATTGATGCTCGGTGCCGCCTTTTTTGACGATGAGTTTTTTATTGAATAGTAGAAAGTGCTGTTGCCTGATAAAAAAATTAGTTTAAATGTGTTCTTCTAAAGTAAAGTAAACACAATTAACACTTTAGCTTTAATTAAATAAAATAACTTCACGGTAAATGCAAAGCTTTTAAATGTGCAAGTCAAGGTGAGTTTTTTGCTATTTGTTGATAAAATTTTGTTTTGCTCTAAATATTTGAGTTGAATCTGAAAATGAACAAATTGCAAAACAGTTTAAATAGCAGAAATATTTAAACACAAAAGTAACACACACACAGAGCACATTGTGTGTAACTTTTAAGTGCAAATAGGTGCACTAAGTGATAATTTGATCGGCCAGTCAGTCAGTCAGTCTAAACTCTCACTCAGTGTGTGTGTGTGTGTGTTAAGCACCTCACTCTCTTTGCTCTACTACGTCTATTGACAATTTACCTACTGCCAATTGGCAGCTGACTGTATCAGCTGTACCTGCACCTAACTGACTGACTGACTGATGATGGTCAAAAAGGATTGCACAGTGGGCACAGTCCTGCACAGTAACTGCTAAATTCAATTGAGACAGGAGGAGGCTGACTGACTGACTGTCAATTGAGTGGCAAGAAAAATAGGCGCTCTCTTTCTTTTCCATTTTTTGGCTAGCCAAAGTTTAAAATGTGTTTTAAAAACGCTTTTTGAAGCGGTGAAATTCAAGAAACTAGTTCTCTCATTTCTCCATCTTCTTCTTTTCAATGTGCACTATGCACAGCAGAGCACAGCCATCATCGAATCCACACATTGAAACTCGATAATTTGACCACAGCAAATCAAACTAAGGACACTGACCAAGCACTCTCTCATACGGAAGTGTTGATGCGCAGTGTCTGCAGTAACCACACTTTTATGTGTGCTAGCAATGCTGTGAATGCCGCAGTGAAATCGATTCAGCAGCCGCCCAATTGAAAAGCAGAGCGGTTCAAATTTTTAAAAGTGCGTCTGTGTGTGCTGGAGCTTAGTGATCAATTGTCATCAAGTTCAATCCCTCTTTTCATCTTTTCATCACTAGTGATTGGTTGGCCCTTTTTGAAATCAATAAATTGTCGTTTAATCAAAAAATTGCGTTGAAAAATTTAAACTATTTTGCTATCATTTAATTTGTAATGTTTTTCTTTTTTAAGCAAAGTGATTTGGTAGTAATTAGAAAGGTAAACATCACCTTTTGGCTAGTTCACTACTCGGTTTTGCTTTTTGCAGTGTGTTTGTTCTGGCAGTAACAATACAGACACACACACAATAGCAAAAAGCTCATTTAGTCGGCGGTGCTGTTTTAAAAATGGGGAGAGAAAAAGAGTAGAGAGCGTGGCACATCATCATCATCATCATCATCATCATCTTTCTGGCAGTTCAATCAAGTAAATAAATAAACACAGACAACACTGACTGCATTTGTTGTCTGTCTGCCCCCTTTTTGGTATTGTTTTGTCATTTTTTTGCATTATTTTAAGCCAAACACTCACACACACACACACCTACAGATTAACACAAACTGTTTGCACTGATCAGCTAAACCAGACACCAACTGTGACAGACGGAGCAGGCATACGGCCAAACAAACAAACTTAAACGAAAAACAATACCGCTGAGCTGACGGTCAAAAATTGCCTTAAAATAGCCAATTCAACGGGGTTATAAATACGAAAGTGAGATATGATATTGCTAGTTTAAAAAATTTGACAGTTCAGACTGTGTGTTTTATTGCACATATCCAGCTGAGTGAAAAAATGTTTTCCTGGATTTTAAATTTAACATCAGCGTAAACTAATAAAACAACCGTTTTAAACTTCTAATACTGAAGAGAGTGATTTAAACAAAAAAATACTTAATTAAAAACAAAAATTCAAACAGTTGATGGCAAATGACATTAAAAGTTTTATAGCGATTTTTTAATTAAACCGGGGCAAACAATCATACACAACGCCAACTAGCAGAAAAACTTGAGTTGTTTGCATAAAGTTAAATATTGAACAACAGAAGTAAAACTTAATTAAGTAAAAAGATTTAGTCTCTCATATAAAGCAAAAAAATAGAAAACTTTTATCATTAGTCAGTAATTCTACAGTACTAAAAATCACTTAATACTGCGTGTAATTAAAAAATCGCTGATAATTAAAAATCAGCCATTCACTTTTTTGCAATTTTTTGCATGTTTTAATTTAATTATAACTAGGAATAAAATTTTGAAAAACCATATTTTTATTTTTAAGCATAAACATTTCAAACATAAAAAATTATTAAAATTTTTTTAAATTGAAAACAATGGATGATGAAAAACTTATTAAAATCACTTATCGTTGTCATTGATTAATCCTAAAAATTAAAACGGTTTTTAACTACGCCCGACAATCAGTGCAATTTGCTTCTTGTGTTTATTGCTGAAAAGAGGAGTAGGCGAAAGTAGGCTTTATTTCTGCTGTTGTTGTTGTAATTTGTAATGGGTTAGGTAACCATGACGAGGCCAATTGAGGATGATGATGACGATGACGACGATGATGATGATGATGTTTTCTATTGATTAGGCAAATGATCCGCTTAGACCTTATTTAACTGGAAAGCTGTAAGGTCAGCAGTTTCAAAAACATCAGCAGCAGAAGCAGAAAATGCAGTTTTGCCCTTTAACTTATTAAGTAGTAACAGTAGTTGAACAACAGGAATTAGATGAACTACCGGGTGGCGACGTCCAATTGCTAAAACCTTCTATTTTTGTTTTTTGCTCAATGATCACACGATTAAACTGTAAAGTGTTTTACATTTGAAAAAAAGGATTCGATTGTCCTAAAAGCTGCCTCTGTTTTCCGTTTTCAACAGTTTTAGCCGGCAGCTTCCGATTACCGCTGCTGCTGTAACAACTTAAAAAATGGTCACTTAGAGTGCATTGTAAGCTTCTTTAAAACTGATTTTTTTTCTAAAAGATTATCGTTCTAGCTTCAAAAGCGTCAAAGTAAAAACAGTTGCTAAGCAATTGCTCCACCGTTTGCAAGTTGTCTAAATCTTTTGATCAATTTTTAAGCTGTTGCTGCCGCATCAAATATGCTCAACCGACAGCTGAGCTGAGCTGTCGTTGACTGAACTATTGTCAAAAGTGTTGCTTGGTGATCTTTCAGATCAGAGAAAGAGATTACAATTGACACTTGCTGCCACTGTTGTTGTTGCTGTTGCTGTCGCCATTTGGCTAGCCAGGAAAGGGAAGAAAGGTAGGAAACACTTCAAATGCATGCTATTTACTTTAAATTGATCATCACTGGAGGAAAAAAGATTTTTGCAAAACAACCGAAAGCGTGCAGCTGAAATTTGAGCATTTTAAGCCGCAGATTTTACTTTTTTAAATTTTTGTTGATACATAAAAAGAGGGCAGTGATGCTAAGGAACTGCAACAGCAGCATTATCACCACCACCGAGGCCGCCTCCATTACCATCACCACCATTACCGACTACCACTACCGGGCATTTCCTTTTTCCGATTACAATTTCTTCTGTCCAGGCAAATTTCAATTGTCGAGCACCGGTGAGCACCGAGTGCACAGATGAACAGATGCACACACACACACACAAACACAATTGTCGATTAGAAGGACTGCATCACTGAACTGGAGAAAGTCACAGCAAGTTGGTTGCGAAGGAAAATACGTGAGGCCAAAACCGTAAGCAGATGATCCAGAAGCTGCCTTTTGGCACAATAAACATCTTCAACAGCTTCAACAGCTTCTTCTTCTTCTTCATCATCATCACTTTTCCGCATCAATCCGTATCACATCACATCACATCACTTCTTCTTCTTCAACACGTCTTCACCAGTTGAAGAAGTTGAAGATGATGAGGAGATCACCACCACCACCACTATCATCATTAGGCTAGGCGGCAGTGTTGCTGGTAGTAGTAATCATTAGCAAGTGTAGTGTACATCACAGGAACAATTCAATTACACCACGCGAGCACGTTCAATTCAGTCAGTCGGTGTCTGTGTGTGTGTTTGTTGTGCCCACGACATTTTCTGCCAGCGTTTGCCTGTGTTTGTGTGTGTGTTTTAATAGATGAAAAGTAGAAAAGTCAGTCTGCAGGTAATCAGTCTTCGAGGCATCAGATTGCCCCACACAACCGAGACAGTAAATACAAACAAAAACGCAAACTGCTGCAGAGCACTACTACCAATGTTTACCGTAAATTCGGTGGTCGCAAATTTTGCATGCATAAGTTTTGCTCTTCCTCTATCCCTTTCTCTTTTGTTGAGAAACAAAGTTTCAATGTTTAATATATTTTTATGTTTTACACTGAAAGGATGAGTTCCAGCATTGCAATCAAGCTTTGTAGCACCACCTGTAATCTGATTAAAGATAAGTGATCATGTTTTAAGTGCACAAATTGAATCACTGATTTAGTATGCCTTTCAATTACCTTTGTTTTGTTTTGATAAACAAAGGAGCAGCAGCTGCAACTTTGGCATTTTTTTGTGTTTCTTCTCGTTTAACTAAATAGCACCTTTTGTGTTCAGCAGTTTAGTTCAAACAGCAAAATTAATATCCAATAGTTTGTTTAGCATTGCATACATCTTTTGTTCACATCAAATCTTAAACGGTCACTTCTTTTGGAAAAAGCGTTAAATTACGATTTAATTAAAAACTCTTTAGCTCATCTTTACTTTTAGCATCAGTGCACTAAATGCTGCAACGTTTTCAGTTTTGCATTTTTATTGTTCACTTTTGTTTTTAATTCAACAGCAGCCTTTTTTGTGCTTGCTCCCATCATCATCATCATCATCACCATCATCATTGGCCTCATCAGTTTTTCCTTTTTTCATCTCATCTTATCTCATCTTGTCTTGTGTTTATGGTCAAACACACACACACACGCCAAACAAAAGTGATCTCATCACTTTCTCATCACTGCTGCTGTTGTTCACCTGCTGCTGACATTTTGGTTTCACCGTTGCTAACTTTGTCTTTCACTTTTGCTTTCATTTACCAACGACACAGCAACTGAACAATGCTGTTCATTAAAAGCGGCGGCTTTTTGTTTTTTCAGCACTGTTTGGAGGACTCTCCAACGATGACAGCTTCATTTTCAGTTTGGCACCGGCAATCTCAGTTTTTTGGTCGGCCAATCCTGTGTGGTCAATCATTTAGACTGTCTGTCTGTTTGTCGGCAAAACCTGACAAGTCTATTTATTGAAGATCTCCTATTGTTGTTGTTAAATAAAGTTGCCCTGCATGGCTCTGTCTCTTATTAGTTTTAAAATGTTTTTTTTCAGTAAAACATTCGTTATCAAAGTCGAACATCAATAAAAAAATCTGTCAAAGTAAACTTATTGCAAGTACCAAAAATAGATTATAAAACTTGTGTTTAATTACTACAACTGTCTAATTTATAAAATTGTTCTCATCATTAGTTTGCGGTTAAAAATGGAAACAGCCTATGACAGTGACATCAGGAGATTAGATTAAGCAAACAATAAAAACAAATTGACCTTTGGTTTTTTATCTTGATCAAGATTTGATCTGATCAAACCCAGCCAACAGCCATACATAGCACACTTGACATTTAGCAGTGCAAACAAAAAATTTTCAGTATCAGTTTCAATGCAATGCGTCAATTGTCTCTTGATTGCTACCGAAGCATATTACGACGACAATCAAAGCTGATGATGATGGTGGTAATAGTTATGGTGATGGCAGTGATGATGACGATAAAGAGGATATGGATGACAAAGATAATGCAGTCTATTTGAAAATGGTATTTGAAAAAAAAGAAAAAGAGAGAGAGAGAGAAGAAAGGATGCTCTCAAGCTCGACAAGTTTCTCTCATCTCTCTTTTTCACTCTTTCTATTTCTCTTTCCGTTTTAGCACTTTCAATTTCATTTTGGTTCTGTTTTTTCTTTTTGAGCCGCCAGCTAGATTACTTACTGTGATGTGTTCTTCTCTCTCTCTTCTCTCTCTTTCCCTCCCTCCCTTTCTCACTCTCATGTTTTGGTGAAGTTTTTCAGAAGATGCAACAGCTGCAAAAAGTGCTGACCACAGTGGAGCACATTTTGGAGCACTGGGATTACCGAGCGGTTCTCTGCAGTTTCTCTGTGAGGTGTTCTCTTTTTCTCACTCACCTGATGTTGCTGACACTGCGCTGTATAAAAACGTGAGGCTCGTGCTGAAAACTGTTCGATGTTCAATTCAACTGTGTGTGTGTGCATATAATTTTAAATGTAAAGAATTTTTAAACACATACTTAAGCTTACTTTTGCATTTCCGTGTGCTGTGTCCTGTGCTTGCCTAACATTTAACATTTTTGCGGTTTCCGTTTGATAGTGTGCTTTTTGATAAAATAAAAAATCTGCAGTGTCGTCATTTTAAAATCAAGTGTTTTTCTTTTCTATTCGTGATCAGAATTGATCAACAACGCCTAACATCATTCTGGTCAATCTGTGTGCCAAAACAACTTGTTTTGTAAAAGTGCTTTAAAAGCGTTAGCGTCACAGCTGCGAATTAAAACACAGAGCAAAATGCTTCTACAATGAACCGCCTGTACGGCCTGGTAAAAAGTCACGGCCACTCGTACATTTCATCGCCTTCTTCAGACTTCACATTAGCACTAAAAAATGAACACAAATTACAGCTAAAGCATCAGAGCAAAAAACAGGAAAAATCACAACGACAGCGGCAAAATTCAAAGTGTCTGTTTGACGTCCTCAATCGAGGCTCATCACCCAAAGCTGTCGCTGCCCTGAACCGACAAATAAGTTCTGCTGCTGTTTTAAAGGGTGGCTCAAACTGCGTGACCTTTACTGACACTGTGCAGCTAATGCCATTGGCAACCATGGCGCCACCGATTAAGACAACAACTCATCAACATCGTCATCATAAAAAAATCGGCAGTTTTTTGCAGCAACTCCACAATTTTAGTGTGTTGACTACTTTCTCCATTGTGCTCCTTTTTCTTCTTTTTTGTTCTGCATCTTTTTGTCAGTCTCGTAAGTTGCCATTAATTTTGCCCCTAATTTTTCTAAATGATCGTTTACAACAAAAATATTTAATTGAACATTAAACACACGTGCTTCACAATTTCAACCAAAAACAAATACAAAAACTAAATTAAAAAAACTTTTTTGCTTTATTTTTATTTCTACTGTCCAGAACAATCATCATCGTTGCCATCTTTGTCACCAAAAAATGCCGAAACCGCCGGTGTCCTTCCATTTGGCACTGTGCTCAACGGCAGTCGGCGAGGATTCAGCAGCAGCAGCAGTGGCAGCAGCTCTAAATCAAAGTCACTGGCGCCATCTTTGACCGGCGCTTCAGTTTTAAGCTCGGCTGCAAAAAGCTCTCCTTTTGAAATTTCTTCAACTCAAAAGCAGTCAGAGACAGAAACTTTCAATCAAAAGCAACAACAACAGCAGGGGCAATCTGCAGATCCCCAGTCACTGACGGCGGCCGAGTCCTCCAACATCGTCCACCAGTTCAAGTTTGCCTTCCACAATCGACCCTCACATTTGCCTCGACTAAACAGTGACTCTGACACTGAGCTGCTGCTGCTGGATGAAAGAGCTAACAGTGGGGCAGCAACATCAGCAGCCAACAGCAAACTTCCGCCCAACTCGCGATTATACGAGGCTTACCACACCGGAAGTGGAAAAAGAGGAGGAGGAAATGGAGGTAGTGGTGGACGAACTTCGACCTCGGTGCACGCCCACTACCTGCCCGGCTCCACGTCGGCCATCTACGTGGACAGCAGCGAGGAGCTGGTGGACGACTTTGTGGCCGCCTCTCATCAGCCTCATCAACTTCGAGGTCCTTCCCATCACCCCCATCACCACCACCACCACCAATCGCTCTTCTCTCAGGAAGGGCCCAGCAAGTATGTGGCAGTGGCCAACTCACCGGACTCAGGTGATAAGGCATCACAGAATGAGACGGACAATCGCACTGTTAAGGTAAGTAACATAGATTTCAGGCTCAAATTAACTTTTAATTTAAACTCCTTTCTGTTTACAGAACTTTGTGATTCCGCTGCCGACGCATCGACTGAATGACCGCTCGCTGGCTACCGGCGTCATTGTCATTAGCCAAGGCGATGACTTTCCAGGTGATGGAAGTTCGTCATCATCGGCGGCGGCCACTTTTTCTGATAATGCTGAAAACGACAACGACAACTACGGTCGTCAGTTTCACTACGAGCTGCTCACCTCCATTCCCGCCTCAACCAAGGACCATCTTCCAAAACTCAGGTCAATTAAGCTGAACTCTGAAAGTCTTTCTGAAACAGAAGAGGAAACGGCGTCTAAAGTTTCAAATGGTGACTCTCGACAGGTGGACTCATCAGAGAAGATAATGGCCAATAATGGCGATGATGACAATGATTTAGCAGACACTGAAGCAGAAGCCGGAGAGGAATCTGATGGCCACCACAAATCTGCTGATGATGATGGCAATCAGATGACGAGCAAACGAGAAATCGTTGATAAACCGTCGCCACTGCTTTTTGGCCAACGATCATTTGGCGGTGACAGTCCAAGTGGTGGGTACATCGCCTCCTCGCTGAAGGCTCACATTCACCTCACTCGACCGTCGTCCACTAACTCCTTCAACATTGATCTGGTCAAGACGACGACGACCACCACAACCAAAAACACCGGAAATGAGGATTCAGCAAACTCCTTGCCTGTATCTTCATCCTCATCAAATAATACTTTATCCTCTGATTCTGTTTCCAGTTTATCTTCAGCAAACAGCAAACAATCAGGCAGTAATGAACATTCTTCCTCTTCCACGTCTTCACCCTCTTCATCGTCACTGCTGCTGCTCGTAGAACGTGAAACAATGCTCAACAAGGTTCGCGGTAAAGGCGCCAAAAAAGTGGTCAAAGAAGGAGGAAGTTCAGTGGCCAGCAACGAGGTAAATGACAGCAGGAGTCCTACAAGAGGTGATCATGGAAACAGTCGATTATCAACAGCCACTCGATCTCGTCGCCGTCAACAGCAAACATCACCCTCATCACACTCATCAACACCGTTGATCACCTCATCAATCAGCCTGCTGAACAGTGCCGTCGCCAAGCAGACGCCCAACTTTGTGCTGAAGCAACGGCGGAATGACAAACTCTTGCGTCTGAACGTTTCAACCACTTCGACGACGACGACCACTGAACTTCCACTGCCTTCATCTGAACATCCAATCACCACCACCGCCAACACCAGCACCAGCATCCTCAACAGCCTCGTCAAGGAGCTCAATCTGGCGCTCAAGGACCGCCTTCGTCAGCTGGAGAGCTACAACCAGACGGTGAGGCAGGCGCTGGTCAATTCCTCTCCGGAAATGGCAACTACCACAACAACAACCTCTACAAATGGACAGCCGGAAACGACGGTGGCACCTTTCATTACGACGATGCAAACAACGGCTGAAGCAGAAGCTTCACCGACGCTCAAAGATGACTCCAGTGAGTTGGCCTCAACTACCACTGTTGCTCCAGTAGTGGTAGCTTTGACCACCACTTCTTCTTCTTCTTCTGAAGAGGATGATGACGACAATAATGAAAAGCCTGTTAATATAGAAAGTATCACCACCACCACTACCACAACACCCCCCGAGATGACAACACTTTCATCAACAAACTCCAGTGATGAGTTCAGCGATGAGGAAGGTAGCAAAGAGGATGACGATGAGGTGATGAACTTAACGACCACGACTTCAATGGCCTCAACCATGACTACCACCTCCACCACTTCATCACTACTAACTTCCTTTTCTGAAGAAGAAGATGATGATGATGAAACTACCAGCTCAGAGGAGGTCAACAACTCTATCACCACTACCACCTCCACCTCTACAACAACCACATCAGCACCAGAAACAACAACAAAAGCAGCAGCAATCACAACAATTGCCACAACCCCAACTTTAACCACCACCACTACCACAACAACAATAGCTCCTTCTTCTTCTACAGCAAAATCTTCTGCCAAAAAAGATTTGCGTAAAAAGACGGCAAAATCATCAGCAGCATCTTCTTCTAAACTCTCGACTTTTAAATCATCAAAAAAGTCCAAAGTGAAAAGTGCAACACTTAAAAATAACAGCAGCAACAGCAGCAGCAACAAAAACAGCTTTGATCGTTCCACTGCCTCTGCCTCCTCAACAGCAAAGGTGACCATCAAACTTCCAAAATCCACTACCACTACTACCACAACTTCTTCACAAAGTAAAAACTCAACAGAAAGCAGCAGTGAGCCCTCTTCATCCTCCTCATCTGCCCCAATTCAGCTGCGCATGAATGTCAGCCTGATAAACAGCAAAAAACGAAAGACTGCTGCAAGTGCAAGCAACGACAACAAAGCAAAGCAGAAAAAAAGTGGCAGCTTGAACTCAACTGGAAAGCAGAAGTCTCAAATGGTACTAGAAAATACTAACAAGAAAAACAGCAACATTTCTTCCTCTTCTTCAGCCTCTTCAAAGTTAAAACACACAAACAACAACAGCAAAGTAGACAAAAGTTCTACACCAAAGAAAAGGGAACAGTTTTCAGTCGGCAGCAAATCTACCAGTAATTCCACTTCAGCCACCACCACCACAAGTCCCTCAACTTCTAAGTGGAACTCTGGGCAGCTCATTTGGAGTCTCTGGAATCCGACCAGTGGCACGACGCCAGCAAAAACCTCTACTTCAACCTCAACTACAACTTCAAAACCAGCAGTAACAGCAAAGGCATCATCAACAGAGAAAAAACCACAACCAGCAAACAGTAGCCACGACGTCCTCGAGCGTCGTCCACCGGGGCCGCCAAAAATTCCCAACAATTTCGGCTTTGCCAATGCCATTCACCGTGACTCGCACATCTTTGACGAGGAGATCATCATTGACAGTGATGAGGGGGAGGAAGAGGGAGAGGTAGCGGAAGAGTTGTCAAAACAGCCCAAATCTTTTTTAACAAATCAGCAATCACCTAAAAACAACAGTCAAAAGATTGCGGGAGAAACACAGCAGCCTTCAATAAAGCCAACAGCAAAAAGGGTTGAACGAAAGCGAGATTTTGATGACGATGACGACGAGGGCAACGGCGACGATGACGAAGACGATGACCTGGCGGACACGAATGTGCCCGGGACGCCGGGCGTCGATTACCCGATTCTGGGGCACATTCCCGAGACGGCCTTCGACTGCAGCCGTCAGCAGTACCCGGGCTTCTACTCGGACATGGAGGTCGGCTGCCAGGTGTACCACAGCTGCAGTCTGGCGTCCATTCCCAAGGCCACTTTTTCCTCTTCCTCTTCCTTTTCGGGAACTTCTACTGGTGGTGATCATCACCTCTCCTCTTCTTCTTCCTCTTTAAATCCCATCATTATCAGCAGCAGCAGCAGCAGCGCCTCAGAGTCCAGTTCCAGTCCAGCTAGCCGAATACTAAGCAGTAGTGGTAGTGGCAGCTCTCGAAAAGCAAACATTCTCAACGGCGGCAAGCACAGCTTCCTCTGCCCAAATGGGACCATCTTCTCGCAGGAGTACCTCATTTGCGACTGGTGGTACAATGTCAAGTGCGAGGAGTCGCCGAGGTTTTATCCGCTCAATCGGGACGTTTTCACTTCTGGTAATGGCGGAGGAGGTAGAGGCGTTGGGCATCAAAGCTCAAGTTCAGGCTCAGGCGAAAACGGAAGTGGGGACAAAGCAGGCCTGGCATCTACTGCCTCTAGCTCGTCGCCAGTGTCCATGACCGCCATCTCTGCCGAAAATGATGATGATCATCACCATCACCAGCACCACCAGAAGATCATCAACAGCGGTCAGCTGCCGAGCCGAACTGACACACTGGCAAACACCTTGGTCGGCCGAGGAATCAGCTCATCACTTTCAGTCAGCTCTCACCAGGGAAGTCGCCCATCGCTGCTCTTTTCATCGCCGCATTTTAGTAACAGTTTTCAGCATCACTAGAGAAAGATGAAAAGTTTTCTACTTTTTCTACTTTAAAACAAACCGTGATTGTCATATTCATAAAACATCATTATTGTTTTTTCACTTAAAATACATTTTTACTGATGATTTTCTTTGGTCCCAAGTACACGCACACACAAGTCGAATCTCAGCCAATTTTCCCTACTATATTTTTGATAATAATGTACTTTAAGTTTTTAATTTTTATTATTTTTTGTACTCAATACACCTTACGCACTTTGCACTCGACCGCACCGTTAACACCAACATTTATTTTTGATTTTCATTTTGTATTTTCCAAGTTTGTATTTTTAGTTTATTACATTTTTCCAACATTTTTATCATCATCATCATCCCCAACTGCCATCATACTGTTGTTAAGAATATTTTCAATATTTCATTAGCTTTTCTGCTTTAATTCACTACTAATAAACTTTATTGATCAGTTCATTTGGGTACTGACGACAAAACCAGTACAAAAAGTAATACTTTACCAATACACTACTACCACTATCACCAACACCAGCAGCAACAGCAAAGGAAAGCTTCAAATTGACTGTATTTTAGATTGACAAAATCAGCGGCAGCAGCAGCAATCGATCAAGCTATCAAATTTCAGTGCACGCCCGCACCTAATTGGCTGCTAATGATTATAATGATGATGATGATGGTAATGATAATGCACCAGCGCAACAGCTGACGCTGATTCCTCTTCTTCATCGTCTACCTCACGTACAATACTAAAAATACAGCATCAGATTAGCTGAGCTTGAACTAGTGACAACCACCTCTCTGAAACCTTCTTTTTTGGCTGATTCGTGATAGAAAAGAACAAATCACACAGTATTTTTTGGTGATAGCAAACAAAACAGTTCAAAGCAAATGCAGCAACAGCCATTGTCGCCAGCAAAAAATAGTACTACCACAACTGAAGAAAAAATGGGCTAATCAAAGTTGGAGAAAATGTGTCAATTGGCAGTTGACATGCATCTCCGCTTGACACTATCACCATCATCACCACCACCATCATCATCATCATCACCTTCACCATCACTTTATCCATTGCTGCTGTTGCTGTCTGACATTGTCAACTTTTGCTGTCTGAAATTGTCTGTCTCTCTGTGACTCTCTGTGTGCAAATGTGCGAACAGCAAAAAAGTAATTGGCTGTCACCCCTCACTTGAAGCAAAAAAGAAGCAGCAACAGCAGCAACAGCAGCAACAGCAGTTCAGTTGCACTAAACAAACTAGCAGTGGTGCTGCTGCAGTTGAATAAATAAGTAATGATCAAGTGGTGAAGATGAAAAAAGAAGAAGAAAAGAAAAGTGGATGAGGAGAGATGAGAGAGAAAGTGAGAGTTTTAGTTGCATTTTTTCAATTGTTCAGTTCATTTACAGTATCAACATCACAACAAGTGTCTGTGTCTGTCTGCTTTTGCATTTTTTTAATTTGTTTTTTGTGGCAAAATGAACAGATAAGTTTAAAACAAGGTCAATTTGGTTTTAAAAGTTTGCAAAAACATTTTTTGTTTAAATTTTTCAGTCAAATTTTTATAACGACAAATGCCGCATCATCAATATTTTCACTGTGTTATCATTAATTTAAATGATTTACAAAATCAGCACCTTACAGATGATACAAACTTAAAACGCAACGTTTAAATTACTAAAACACAACCCCCAAAAAATGGAAAACGAAGAAAAGGCGCCCATCAGTGCTCTCAGAGTAGCGTACACGTTGTTGATATTTTTCAACAACTTTGCCAGTGTAAGTGCAAATCTTTTTTATTGTTAAAAATTTTCATAATTTTAAAACCATTTTATTGCATTAAATTATCAACAACATTCAACACACACTTTTTCATTAATTAAAAAAACCACAGGGCATCAGCCTGAACATCATCGGTGCAACGCTGGTGGACATGAGCTTCGTCTACCAGCTCTCCCTGGAGAAAATGTCCACCATCAACTTCTCATTCTGCATTGGCTACATGATCGGCTCAGTAGGTACCTAAATGTAGAGGATAACATTTTCATATTTGTACAAAAACAAAAGCCAAAACCACTATTTTTTATATCATTTTTGTTTATATCATTTTTTCTCTGTTTTTTAGCCAGCTTTCTCAGTCGGTGGATCAACCGCCAGCTGCTGCTCTCATTCTCTGTGCTGCTGCAGGCACTGTTGCTCTTTTTCCTGCCGTTTTACGGCCACTACTGGCTTGCTTTTGCGATGGTGCTGCTGAGCAATGCCGGTTGCGGCGTCTGGGACAGCGCCACCAGTCTGTGGATTGTCGAGCTGTGGCCGGTGAGAAATTCGGCCGTCCTGCAGATCAACCAGTTTGCCTTTGGATTGGGGACCATTGTGGCTCCGCTGATTGCCGCCCCCTTTGTCCACGGAACGGCCACCGAGCTAATGAGGATAGGATGGAGCGAATCGGGAGAAGAAAGGAATGAAACAGTTCCGCTGACGGTGGATGAGCGGATTGGCTTGTTGGCCATTCCTTTTGCCATTACGGGGGTGGTTCAAGCCGTGGGTAAGTGCTAAACTGACGATTTTGGAAACAAACAAATTAAAAACATTTTTTTGCTTAGTGCCCATCATCTTCTTTGTCATGTACTTCACCTGCCCCTACGTTCAGCCGTCAGCGAGGAAAGGCAAACAAATAAAAACAGAAGACAAGGATGAGGAGGAAGAGAAGAAAGAAAAAAGTGCTCAATCGGTGCCAGCAACAACATCATTATCACCCTCATCATCGCTCTCATTACCTTCATCACCGCCTTCATTACCTAATTCCAATCAGACCCAAAAGCCATCAAAAACCCATCCCTCAACTCAACCGAAAATCATTCCCTACCGGAAAACAAAAATCGGCCTGATGGGCCTCTGTCTGGGCATTTACATCGCCGCCGAGGTCGGTTTTCTCACCTTCTGCACCTCGATGTTCCAGTACCTGCCCATCGCCCTCTCCGCCTCAGAGGCGGCCCACGTCCAGTCGGTCCTCTCCACCACCTTCACCCTCGGCCGCCTCATCACCGCCCTCATCTCCTTGAAGGTGGCCATCGACGTCATCCTCGCCTATCACTTCCTCCTGCAGGTGGCCGCCCTCACCTTCTTCTACGCCTTCTGCCTGGACAGTCGGCCGCTGATCTACGCGGGCATGGCCTTCCTCGGCTACGCCTTCTCCGCCATCTGGCCGGCCATCTTCGGCTTCACCGAGCAGCACCTCGGCCTCACCAGTCGCATCTGTTCGCTGTACACCTTTCTGGTGGGCGTCAACGGCCTCATCACGCCCCTCATCCTCTCCTACGGTTTCCGGGAAAATCCGCTGGTGCTGGTGTACATTACCGCCAGCTGTGTAGTGATCAGCGCCACGCTCTTCACCACTGTACGGCTGTGGATTCTGCAGAACAATTATGCGGCCAGTAAGCGGGGGAGAAGAAGAAGTAAAGTTTTGAAGTTAGACAGCGGAAAAAAGGCGTTAAAAGACGTCAATGGAAATGTTGTTGCCGGCAAGACAGCTGTGTGCTAATTTTAATCACAACTATTAAATCTTTTTTTTGTAAGTTAAATGTGAATTTGTTGATTTTTTTGTTTAAAAAAATTTTTTATATTTTTTACTTGTATGCACTTTTCATTAATTTAATTTACATTTTTTCAAATCACCTTAATAATTAGGTCATTAAACTACAAATTAAAAATGCCACACATTTTAATGCACAATTTTTAATTGTCATTTATTTTTCAGATTTCACTACAGTTTACAACATGAAACTGAACATTATCAATCAAATAGATGCATAAACAAAATGTAAAAAAGAGAGTTTCACAGGATCGTATTATGGGCATCACTGTTTGCTAGAAAAAAAAGTATTTTAATTTTTATGCACAAAATTAATCTGCAAGGTTTATTTGCGAAAAGAAAAACAAATCAGAATAGAAAAATCGGAGCAATAGTTTGGTGTGTCATTGCCAATCAGCAATCGGCTTTTATTTGTTTTTTACCCCTTTCCCTTTTTTTCAGAGAAACTCTCGGTTTTTATATCGGCGGTAGTGACGAAAGTAGGTTTTCTTCAGTTGAGTGCGAAACTGCCCGTTAGCCAGCCCGTAAACCATTGGGTTGAGGCCGGCGGAGAAGAGGGACATGATGTTGAGGCAGTACTGCAGTTCGTAGTGCGGTTCCAACTGGAACACCTTCTCAATGGCCACCAACAGCGGATAGGGCAGCGTGAAGGCGAGAAAAGAGAGGATTACCTGCAAGGGAAAAATGATTTAAAGTAAAAGAACTCATTATTAAGAAAAACTAATAAAAGTGTGCAAAAATGAGTTACCCAGAAAGAGCGCTTGGCAATGTGGCCCTCGATGCGCCGCTTTCCCAGCGATTTGTTCTTCGAGTCGAGCACGCAAATCTCTCCAAAAGTGTTGGCCGTCGTCGAGGGCATCTCCGAGACGTTGGAGATGTCGCCTCGAGTGTGTCCACCACCACCGCCACCACCGCCACCTCCATTGCCATTAGCATGGCTGCTAAGAAAAGTCAAAGTTTTAAAAAACGTTAAAAACCTGATGAAAATTTCCTGAATCAAACTCATTTTACTTAATAATTAACTTACCCTCCTCCTCCCCCGCTTAGCGCCATGGGCGCCTTCAAACAGGTGGTGCTAATGTTTTGACAGTGTTGTCTGACCAGCCAGAGAATGCGCCCGTAGAAGAAGGCGACCAGGAGAAAGCAACCGACGCCAAAGGGCAACATTATGTAGAGAATGCCTCGGTGGCCCAGTTTGTTCTGCTCTTGAAGCATATGATCAAATTGATCAATTAAAATGCCGCTGGCCGCCGCCCCCTCCGAACAGAAGGCGTATCCGACGGTGTCCGGCGCCAGTTGTATCTCCAGCGTGGCCATCACCACTGAAAGCAGCCAGCTGGCCACCACCAGCAAATGGGTGATTCGCCGTACCTTCTCCTTATCAAAGGGCTTTGAGACGGTGTGGTAGCGCTCGTAGCCCACCGAGACGAAGGACAGTATCTGGCCGCTGATGGACATCGTGTGGATGAACAGTTGGCTGCAAAATAAAATGTGTAAAAAATTAAACTATTAAAAAATAAGTTTTTAAACGTTTGTTGTTGTTTTTAATAAGTTTTAGCACTTAATTTTTGCAGCTGCACTTAACACGTGCAATTTTTGTACCTAATTTTTGTTTCAGCTATTTTTAGATCAAGATAGCTAATTAATTGAGCAATGATGACAGGACAATGAAATTGTCAAACAATTATTTTAAGATGACAAACGATTTTTGCGTGTGGGTAGTGTACGTCAAAGTGCAATAAAAACAAAATTGTACTAAAATTAGTTTTCAGCATTTAATTTTACGTTTGACTTTTTAAAAATTGTTTTTTCACTCAAATTATTTTAAACGACAGCGCTGATATTTTAAAATCACTTAGAAAAGCCTATTTTATTAAAAAATTAGTTACAAAGCGTACTTACCACTTGCAGATGAGCGGATGCATAGGCCAGCCATTCCACCGATGGTAGAGAATGGTCCAGATGAGGGGCAAATCGAAGAAGGCGGCCACCAGGTCAATGAAGCAGAGGTTGACGATCAACATGTTGACCGCCTTGGAGCGAAGGAAGGGCGTGGTGAGGACGATCCAGATGATGAGGAAGTTGGAGAGGGCGAGCAGGGCGGCCACCGAGCAGATCACCGTCCCGGAGATGTACGTCTCAGTGGAGATGCGTCCAAACGGATTAAAGTTTTGCTGGTGATGATGAGGATCGGTGAAGTTGAAAGAGGGTGAGTAATCACCACCACTACCTTCTTGAAATGATACATTTTCAAAGGGTGAAATGGAGGTCGAACTTTTGTTGTTGACCAGTGAGAGCATCGGTTGAGCAATGGTGGCTGCTGCTGTACAGTTGGCAAAGTTGGTGAGGTTGCAGTAGCTGACGATGATGGAGTCCACTGAATGGTAGCTGGTGTTTGATATTATTTCTTCCATCTTTTGTGTTTATTATATATTTGGCAAGGCTTTTTTGCTGACAATTTTTTCAGCAGTTTCTTTTTGAAAAAGTGAGCATTTAGCAACGGTGTGTGTTTTGCACTTTCGTACGAGGACTGACCGGCTACTGTTCTGCGACTGCTGTTTTGGAGCTGTGAAAGTGAATGTCAAGTTTAGGAAGCAAAATGCTAAAAGTTAGTAAGAGAGAGAAATAAACTGTCGGTTCAGGATTCTGTCTGCTCTGCTCTCTGTTGATTAATAGTGTCTGCTGTTGAATACGCAGCACTTATACCTCAAATGATGTACTAAATGTAGAAGTGTCCAAGTAGCTAAAAGGAGGAAAAGGATGTCAGCAGACAGCCGAATGTCTGCTTGATGATTTTATAGTTAAGTGGTTTTGTTTCTCTTTAAAAAGGTAGACGGCAATGATAGATGATTCAGTCTAGTCTAGGTTTTTCCTCGGAAGTTTTTTCCCCCAATGATGATGATGCGGCAAAAGTGAAAGAAACAGGTAAAGTACGCAGTATTTTTTTTCTTTTTCAAAAGTAATGAACTAGTCAAAACAAATTTAACTGTGAGTAGTGAATCTAAATGGCCGGCCGGCGTCGGTAGTTGAAGGATATTGCTGGTAAAGTAAAGTTAAAGGTAAAAGATGAAAGTTGCACAAAAAATTAAATAAATAAAACAAAAATGATCTGAAAAACCGCACAAAATGGCTTCCTAGTTTGGAACAGACAGAACAGTTGTCAGAAGGTTGTTTGTTTGCAAACTGGCTGGCTGGCTGGCTGGCTGATCGAACCAGGGAAAACAGACTGCAACAGACTTCAGGTAAATGTGGAGCAAACGTCTGCTACACTACCGGGTCTTCTCCAGAGAAGGAACAGAGCAGGAAAGAAAGGGAAGAAAAGAAGTAGAGCAAGTGATACTATTTGGGTAGTTGTCACACTGTTTCAATTACCACCACCACCATCACAATACCAACATCAGCAGAAGAGGGAAACAGCAGACTGACAGCAGAGTGACGATGAGTGCTGTGCAAACATTTTCCTGCACTACATTAGCGGCAGCAGCGACTGGTGGTGGTGGTGATGCACACAGCAGTGACTTGTATCAAATGCAGACAACAAATTGGGGCTTTTGCGGCAGCAACAGCAGCAGCAGGGAATATTCTCTCTCACAGTGATCTACTCGATCGGTTGTTCGATGATGATATGGCATATGGCGGTGGTAGTGCTGCTTTCTGGTCGGAACAACACAAGCCTGTGCACAGTTGAGGTTTTTTAGCGCAAAAAGTTACATCACGGTGGTGAATCACTGATGATAAACTGAATGATGACGAAGAGAATACTATTGATATTGATGACTGAGCGAACTGGGAGCAGTTCACTTCATTTCATCACTGCTTCAGATCAATTCATTCAATTCAATCAGGGTCGTGACACAGGGCGACTGGCACACAACAGGCAGGCAGGCAATAACAAACACTTGCTGAGCGCCCGCAAACAGCTGCTGCTGCTGATGATGAGCTGCCGTTGCCGGTCTTTTCCTTCCCCGCCTTCAATTTTCCCTGTTTTCGTCACCGGAATCACCACCACCACCACCACCACCACACCACCGCCATCACCTCCAACAGTAGTCAAAACACCATAGTGAATCAGTAAGTTAGTCAGTTAGCTGGGTAAAACAACTCTCTGCACTTTGTGGTGCAGCAGTCAGAGTCGTCCTCTTTTTTTGTGGTGATGGTGTTTAATCTGTCTGTGGTGATGGTGGTGGTGGTGGTGAGCTTTCCCAATTCAATTACGTTTGCTAGCCAGTGTGTGTGTGTGTGTGTGTGTTATGATGTGATTTGCGTTTGATGCCTGTTTCATTCATTTCTCATCAGTCAATTCTTTCTCTTTTTTCTCTTTCTTTTTCTCTGATTCAACATGATCATCACTACAGCACCATCACTGCACTAGTGATACTAAATAAATACAGACTAAATTGAAATGTACTTTTTGTGGTGAACTGTGGCAGCAGCAGCAGCAGCAGCAGCTGGTAATTCACACTGCTCAAACCAAGAATACAACTGGTGTTTGACGTGTGTGTGTGTGTGTCAGCAGTAAACTAATCCCTGGTTGTCTTTCACTCACATTTGTGAGGGTGGCAGTTGGCGGCAGTGCTAATTGACTTAACGTTAAGCACTGGTGGTGGCGGCTAATTAAATTAAAAAGTGCGTTCAAATGCTGCCACACACACACTAAAACTGTTAAGTTAACCACTGAAGTTTTGTGCAGGCTGTCGACTAATGCAGAAGCAGCAACAACAAACCCTGAACAACGAGAATTCAAAACAAAACAAACCAAAAATAGAAACGGATGAAAAAGAGGACAATGATGCGTTTTATCAATGACTTTGATGCTATTGTTGATACTGCTGCTGTTGCTAAATCTTTGATCTTGATGATGGCGATTTTACTGTGGTTGTGGTTGTGATGGCAGCTAAAAACGCACTAAAGCTGTTTTTTGGTGATGATAATACCTAAGCTTCAAGTTCCCGGCTCTCTGGTGCCGGGCTTTGATTTACCTGATGATAAAAGAAAAAAGAAGGCTAGATCAATATTCAATTTTTATGTTCTCTAGAGCTCAACTTTAGTACTTTATTCTAGTACTTTTCCTTGTTGTTAGTCACTAAACCACTCAGTCCCAATTCATTAAATGAGTCTCTCTACTACTTTTTCTCTAATGCACTTTAGATGAAAGTACAAAAAGTCTGCCAGTGTCAGTCTTTTCCCAGCACCAGCACTTTTGCTTCCCTCAGTTACTATCACTTGGGAGTTTGCCGCCTTCCGTCTGTGTTTGAATGTATGTTTAGGTGACGTCAAATTTTTACCATCAACAAGAAAAAAACTGGCTGTTTACTGCCGGCACTTACTCACATACTCACTCATTCACTCAGGTTTCAGTCTCAGTTGGGTGAAGTGATTTCGATGATGATGATGGTGGTTTACTTGTTGGTGGTGATCAGTAATGCTGCTAAATATAAATCACACACACACAAGCTCTCTGTATGAGAGATGGTAATAATAGTCACTGAAGTGTTGATGTGTGTGTAGTTGTGTGTGTGTGAGTGTGTGAGTTGACTATTGCAATAAATAATTGAAAAAAACTCTAGTTAAACTTGAACATTGTTTATTGAGTAGTAATTTTTTTAGTGGTAGCTTTAGTGGATATCAGTAGCTTTTGCTAGTCAAGGTTTTTTAATGGCAGAGTTCAATGTCAAAGGTACGCAGTTTTAAAAACTAAACAAAATTTTTTGCTTAAAAGTTTGTTTAATTTAAGGATGAAGGTTAAACGGCAAAAAATCAATGAATCATGTGCATAAACGAGTAAGTTAATGTCAAAAAATTTATATAATTAATTTAACGCTAAAAAACAAATAAAACAATCAAATGATTTATACAAATGTTCAAAAATTTGATCAATTAAATACTTGAACACCAAAAAAATAAAACTGAAAAATTAAATATAATCAAACACAAAGAAAAACCCCAAATTAGCAAACAGTTTGAAAACCCCCAAACTGCTTGCAAGTCACCGCCAAACTGACTGCCAAATAAAATCACCATAATGCTTAAATGCATACCAAAAAATGTTCCAAGCACTTAAAAGCCGTTGCAGACTGCAGCTGCCGCTGCTACCAATTTACGGCGTGTTGTTTGACAAAAAAATTAATGTGTCTAAAACAAAACAAAGTTTGCATTAAAAAACCACTCAAGTTAAAATTTTTGACTATTTTAGTTTTTTTTGGTAAGTTTTTGAAAAAATTGAATAATGAACTTATTTTAAAATTTTTAAATAATTATAATTAACAACAAAGCGAGAAGGTGCTTAAACAAAAAAATTCGTTGCAGACAATTTTGTTGTTCTCACACTAAGTTGATTTAAAGCTTAGACAGCAATATTAAAACATAACATGTTACTACGACACTACCACTGCCCACCACACCACTTCAAAAGTTCATTGGCGAGTGAATTCATTTAGTGCGTCGTCGAGAGAAGACAAGCCTAAATACATCCAAGGCTTTCACACGCCTCGGGGATGAAGAAGTTGATGCCGTTATCGTTGCGAAAAGAAAAAATGAAGAAATATCAAGCTCAAAGCAAAAACTGTTGCCAACTGTGAAATCAAAATGTTGTCAGTCACTGCAGGTGATATTGAATAAGCTGCTGACATGAAGTTTTTTGAAAGGATGAAAAAAATGTTTGCATTAAGGCCTAGGACTGAGCAATCTGCTACCACTTTGTGACAAGCGCCGAAGTGGAACAAGTCATTGAGAACAGAATGGTCGCTCAACGTAAGAATTCAAAACAAGTGCGTTTTATAAAACCACTTATTTAGATGTTTGACAAGATGTTTTTGTAAGACTGAAAACAATTGATTATCTGCCCGCCGCACACGCCTCCTAAGAGTTTCAATTCAAACTTTTTTACACAATTGGTTTCACACTTGGTTCCAGAAAAGCTCAACAAGCGCTACCACTATGTCACAACCGCCGCCGCCGTAAAACGTGGAAGAACCTCAAAAACTGATTCCGTTTTATAAAACACTTTATTTAGGAAGCGTGAACGATGGGGCTTTAACAAACAGAGGCAATGGTTCATGCCGCCAGCTCGCTTTACAAACATCCGAAGAATTCACAACATGAAAACTTTTTGGTTCACTTGGTTTTCCGGAAAAGCTAACCAAGTGCAACCACTGCATCACAACCGCCGCCCACCAACGTGCAAAAACCTCAAAAACTATTTCAACTACCACCACCACCACCCCCAAACTTCAAAAGTTCAAAACTTGGCGACGAGCCAAAATAAAGGTTTTGCGTCTCCAGAGCACTAGCCTGAAAATGCTCTACACATGGCTTCCGCCGCTCACAAGCGGTCCACTATGAAGAACCGTGCTCGCCGTCTAACGGCAAAAAATCTCAAAATTATTTTATAAGCCACAATTGTTTAGAGGCTGCAAAGTGCTTACATCCGAATGTAGCCCTGCCGCGCTTACAGCTTCAAAAAGTTCAGCTTGAAAACTTTTTTCATTGGTTAGCATTGCTCCAAACAACGCCAAGTGTACACTACATTAACCAAACCGCCGCCCTAACGTGGAAAAATCTCAAAACTGATTTTTATAAAACCACTTATTTAGAGGCGTGAACAATGGTGTTAAACAAGCAGTAGCAATGTTCATGCCGCCGCTCGCCTACAGACCTCCAAAAGTTACATTTGAAAATTTTTGGTTCACTTGGTTCGGAAAAACTTGCCAAATGCTACCACTACATCACAACCGCCGCCACCTTCAACGTGGAAAAATCTCAAAAATTGATTCCCTCTTATAAGACCCATTATTTAGGAGGCGTGAACAAAGGTGCTTCAACATGCAGCGGAAATGGTTCACGCCGCCAGCTCGCTTTACAGACATTCAAAAAGTTCACAGCTTGAAAACTTTTTGGCTCACTTGGTTCCCGGAAAAACTTGCCAAGTGCTACCACTACATCACAACCGCCGCCCACCAACGTGGAAGAATCTCAAAAATTGATTCCCTCTTATAAAACCTATTATTTAGGAGGCGTGAACGAAGGTGCTTCAACAAGCATCAGATTGTACAAGCAAAAATCGACACCAACTCCCTTGTATTTAATTATTTTTAATAAAAATTTTTAAAATAAAATGATGTTTAATCAGTTTTGAGAGAGGACACAGAGGAAGTGCTGAACTAGCTCTCCTGCATCAATTTACCATTTTTGCTTGCCCAAGGCTGCATCAATTGAGCCTTGCAACAGTGTTGCAAGGGCGAAAAAGAGATGGCGCAAAGGCGGCGGCAAGAACAAAGCTCAGAAAAGGCGCACAGTGGCAGTGGTGCTAACGTGACCGCGCGCGCGCCCGTCTGGCGGCTGCGCAAGAGGAAAGCAAATGGAGCGAGCAGTGGCAGGCAGAAGTGCCTGCACACAGTAGCAGTGTGGCGGCGACACTCTCTTTCTCTGTGTAAGTGTGTGTGTGTTTGTTGTCTGTCTCTTTCTTACCTCGTCGTAGTGTTTTGTTTTCTCACTACTGATGTTTGTATTTAAATTTTAATTATTGCAAAAATCTCACTGCTTACATTTTTTTATTGCTAATCAACAGCTGCTGCTGCTAGTAAAAGAATGAAGTGATTTAAGAAAACTGACAATTGACAACAGTTTGCCACCAGCTGTTGGTTCAGCAGAAGATCTGCCGACATTTTTTGCTGCCTCGCTTTCACCAGTCCTCACTGACAAAGTGTTGTCTAAAACAGAACTTTTACCCGCCGATTTGAGACAGCAAAAAGCAAAAGCAGATACATTTTTAAATAAATTAAACAAAAAAAGAAAGTGTATCAGCATGCAAAACAAACGCAGAAGAAAAGTGCGGCCAGCTGCAAGGGGATGCAGCAGCAGCAGCAGAAACAGCAGCTGCTTAAAAAGAAAGAAAAAAAGTGGCCGGAAACTGAGGGGCCGGGCAAAGAAGAGCGTCTGCAGCGTAAAAGAGGCAGAGAAAGCCTTGCTCAAGTGTAAACCAGCCCTTTCTTCTTCCTCTTCTTCTTCTTCTTCTCCAGACAACAATAACAAAAATGCTGCCGGCTTGGCCGCTGCTGCTGCTGCTGCTACCAAACCAGCGGCCCCAAAAATCCTTAAACCACCCATTGTAGTTCCCGTTCCCGATCCACCACCACCGAATGCACCTCCCGTTCCGGCCTGGCAGGTGGCCGCCCTCATCGAGCCCTTCGACTTTACCACTCCCTACGGAGCGGCCCTTTCCGCGGCGGTGACCACCAACGAGGTGATCCTCCGGCGGGTCCTGCACCACCTCACCCTCGGCCAGGCGATCCGCCTGGCGGGGGTGAGCCGGGCGTTCCGGGCCGCCCGAGGCGTCCTCTGCGCCGCCCAGCGACGGGCCATCGTCCTGGTGGGCAACCTGGCAAGTGTCGCCTTCTCCACTACTTCCGCAAGGAGGTGGAGCTGGAGGATGAGCAGACGGGTCGGCCGATGGCCGTCCAGTACCCACTTCCGGCCGACTACGAGGTGCACGGACTGCGGCTGATGGCGCTGCCGCCCAGTAGCGTCCACCTGACGAAAGTTGGCCTGCTTCGCAATCTCACGGAGCTGTCCATCGCCGAGTCGCCGGTCGTCCTCGGCTTCGACTCGCCCCTTTACCAGTGGCTGGGAGATCTTCGAAACACCCTGGTCACCTTCCGACTGCGCCTCTCCAACCTCAATCTGCTGAGGCTTGCCGTGCCGGCCATCAACGGCCTGCGCGTCCTTCGCCACCTCACCCTCCTGAATATCAACTTTGACTTTGACCTTCTTAGTGAGCGACTGCTTCAACGGTTAAAAACGCTCACGCTGAACATTGACCAGTTCAGCGGGGACTTTCAGGCGTGGATGGAGGTGCTCGCCGATCGGGAGGATAACCAAGTAAGCGAGAAGGAAACGGGGAGCCTCCACTAAAGATTCACATGAGCAAATTCACCGGCCCACTTTGGATCAACGACTGGTCGTACTTTGTGGAGGTGCCGGCCGGCGGCGGCCGCCTGCTTCACCGCCATTCCCGTCATGACGAACATTCCGCTGGTGCCCCTCGAGGTACTTCAACTCCCAAAGATAAAAAATTTGAAACATTTTTACTAAAACTTTTTTCCTTTTTCTAGCGACTCTGCCTCACCTACAGCCACATCACCGACCTGGAACTCTGTCACCCCCTGGGCTCTCTGCCGGAAGTGATCGCCGCCCTGGAACCGCTCAGCCGACTGACCTTCCTCACGCTGCAGGTGGTCAGTCCGACGGTGAAGTACCCGAACCAGGCGTTCTACTACGGGGACGGGAAGTACCCGAAGATGCGGCGGCTCGCTTCGTTGCGTTCCATTAAGCTGGCCTTCAATGTACGGGTGCACGTCGACCTGACCGCCTGGCAGCTGCACACCACTTTCCCCCGGGTGAAGGTGGCCGAGCTGATGATGGTGAAGTTCCCTGTGAGGAGTGCGCCAGTCGGTGTCTGGACAACGCTGACTGTCTAAGGAATGGCGTCCGCTGGGCGAAGAAGCGGTGGCGACATGTTCCAAAGTTGAACTTTCGTATCGCCTACGGTTTTAACACTGGTAATATAACTTTACTGATAAAAATGGGTTTTAACATTTTGCTAATTTTTTTTCTTTTTAGAGACAAATCGGTATTATGAACAGGAGCAGCCTATAGATTTTTAGAGTTTTGTAGATGCCTACAAAACAGAGCAAGCCAAAAGGCTTTTTAACTGAACAAAAAAAATCTGGTAAGTGGTTTTTGGTCAACATGGCAACGAGGGAAAATAGTTTTAGCAAAAACTAAAAACGTGTCACACAAAGTTTTGCCTTTATAATGTTTTTAAGTATTTTTTTAAGTGATTTAACCGTTTCGTCTTTAAATCAATTTTTGTAGTGCTTTTACTTTAATGTTCACTATTGACCAGTTTTTGTCAAATTCACACTACTCATTACTTTTTAGTGGTATTGGCAATGTAATAGACAAAAAAATAACAAAATTGTATTTGATGTTTTTGATTTTACTTGACAACAAAACAGCACAATGAAAATGGCAAAAATGATAATAAAAACAAAACGACGACGATGACAATGACAGCAATGATGATGGCGATGTAAATGAAAGTGTGGGCAAATTAAATGAACTGTTGTTAGCTGGTAAACTACTAGGTTCAGACAGGTTCAAATGCTGTTTTGAGAATGATAGCCTTTTTTACTTATTAATCTCCGGCTCGTGACGGCTATTGCCGCCGTCCACCTCATACTCAGGTCGGTAGCGAAGATTAGGCGGGGTGACCAGTCGAGTGGTGGTGATGAAGGCTCGAGGGTGATGGTGGTGAGGGTGATGAACTCCTGCTAGGCGAATGTTTGGCTGATGGGGTGGGCGGGAAAGGGACAGCGGTTGAGGGCGTGATGATGAAGCTGATGCCAAGGAGGCTGAAGAAGACGAAATCGAGGGTGAAGATGAAGGCTTGTACAGGTCCTCATTGACGCTGTACAGCCGCACCGAGCTGGGACAGTGGACATTGTACCACCAGTCACAGACGCGCACCTTCTGATTGAAAACGGTTCCATTCGGGCAGAGAAAGGCGTCCTGGCGGCCGTCAGGTTGGCAGTAGTACCTGGAAGGAAAAAATGATATCAAAACTTAATAAAACTATTATCAAATCAAAGCCCAGAAAGCTTACCAGGCCTGACAGCCCGACTCGACGTCTGCGTAGTAGCCGTAAGAGGTGTGTGCACAGCTGAAGGAGGTTTTGGGGACAGCGGCAAAGAGCGGGTAGTCCTTCCAGGCACGACCGGGAATGCCCGGAACGTAGGCCGGTGCGAAGCGGGTAATGTGCAGATTCAGAGCGGCGGCGGCCACCGCTCGGGCATTGTCCTCTGATAGGGAAGTGGTTCCACCGCCACTCTGATCAACTCGGATCAGACGATCCGACGCCCCTGGAGAGGCTGGCTGCTCCAGGGCCGCCAGGTGAACTTCCGGTTTGGGCAGTAGTGTGAGGTGTTCGAGGGAGTTGTGAGTGCCCACTCTGGGGTGATTATGAAGGTGGTAGTGATCACCCCCAAAGAGGCCCATGGGCAGGGCGGCGGTCAGCGGCGGCAGGTGGTGAACATAGGTCTGCACATTGCTGCTATCGACCATGAAGGGGTGACGGCGGCCGTCGAGGTTGCCCGGATGCTGCTCGGCGGCCAGCTGCAGTCTGATGGGCTCACTTTGGAACAGTGCAGAGTGGTGAACGGGTTGGTAAGATGAAGATGATGATGATGAAGAAGATAATGAAGATGAAGACATGGAAGATGATGAAGATGAGGAGGAAGAGAGGGGGTGAATGTAGTGGGCACTGTCCACTGATTCAGAGGGCGGAAGGAGTTCTTGGGAGGAGGAAGAAGTGTTCGATTGGGGTGATAGATTTCCATTCCCTGTCGCTTTTGGGTACTGACTGCTAATGTTTCCGCCGCCCAGCAGTGCTGCTACATCCACTTCCTCTTCCTCCTTCTCAATCGGCAGCGCTCCGATGATCTCGTTGAGTAGCTCTTTTTCAAGAAGGGATGAGGTGATGTCGCCTTCGTTGTTGTTGTTGCCATCGCTGTTGTTGCTGATACTGTCAAGGTTTTCGTCGTCATCTTTTCTGACGATGCCCTCATCACCATCACTATCACCATTACCCCTATCACCCCCATCACCACCATCACCCTCGCTGTTTGAAAGGTCAACTTCGTAGTGAGAGGGTGATCGCTTCAGAGGAACAGGCTGAGAGCTGCTCACTTGCAACTTATCAACGTGGCTAGTTTTTGGCAGCGCTGCTGCTGCTGCTGATGCTGCTGAGGAGGTAGAAGATGGCTTTCCGACTGAAGAAAGTCGAGTTCCGTAGGCAACCACATCGGCTTGTGTCTGACATGGCTCAAGTATAAGTAGCGCCAGAAAAACTAAAAGTTTAAGCATAAAATAGTTTGCCAAAAAAGCCATTTAAGTAGAACTCAAGAAATATTTTGTATTTTAGAATAAAGCAACTTACTAGACAGTGACAAAACCGTCAGACTGAATCTTGGCAACATTTTTGAGTTTTCAGTTAAATGAAATAGTTTTCCTTTTGGCGTCTTATGGCTGAAACGAGTCGGGCACATCCAAGTGATAAAGAAGTTGGCAGTACTGCTCACTAAGTAAACTAGCTTTTAATTTAAATAGTGGTCATTTGGATTGTTGGAAAGAGAGGAAAAGAGTTGGTTAGTTTGAAACAGCAAAGAAAGCGGAAAATTAAATGTGCAAAGTTGTTTATGATTTCAGTTAAAAATGATCTGTTTAGTTTAGTACGTTTAAAGTGTGGCATCAGGAACTTTACCGCCAAAATGCTTTAGCACCTAATAAAATTGTCAGCGACAATGCCACACTTGAAACAATGAAGTAATGAAAAGTGAAACAGAAAAAAGCAAAAATGACAAAAGCGATGACACACACACACTCGCTTCAAACGAGGAACTACAAATCAAAATTACCTATGAAAATGACTTCAGCTGAATCGTAACACTGAATCGACTTGGGCGGTAATCATTGGAAATTGAGATTGGCAAACACTTTCACACTGAACACCTCGGCAACATCAACAAACAAACACAGTTTCACTTTTTAATTCAACCAAACACACAGTCACACAAACGAAACTACGTTGAAATTGATTACATTGCTGGGTGTCGTTGAAATGTTTTAAATTGAAGTTGGGAGAAAAACAAACGGATGGACTTTTAAACGGAATGATAGTTTTTTATTTTGCTGATGTGGCAGTGTTGGTCAATCGGCGTCTGAAACCAAAGTGAAACACTCACTGACTGAATGTGAAAGTGCTTGAAGTGGGATCAAAAATCATCGAAAGCCTCTGGATCGAATTTTGTTTCAAGTGGTGGTGAGCAAGTGAGAGACTTGGTGGAAAAGGCGGTGGCAGATCGATTTATGAGCCAGCTTGAGAGCAGGCACTTTCAATCAGTTAGTCAGTCAGTTTGGCATTGGGTGACGGCACCACAACTTTGTTCCAGAGCCGACATGTGAGCCGACATCGCCTAAAAATCGCCGTGAAGATCACTAAAGAAAGTGCCTATTTCTCTCTCTCTCTCTCTCTCTCTCTCTCTCTCTCTCTCTCTTCTCATTCATCAACCTTGCTCTGCATTACCGCCTAGCTTTTGCACTTTCTCTTTTTTCTTTTTTGTTTATCTCAAGTGCCGCCGCAGCAAAACCGCAGCGATTTAAAGGCGATCACTTTCTCTTTCATTCTCTCTTTCTCTTTTTGACGTTCAAATGCAAACTTGCCTTTTTTCTTTTTTTTCTACATCTTCATTGTCCGACTGATTTAGCCCGGGCAGCCTCCTTCTTCTTGCCTTCTCTTTTCTCTTCTCCTCTACTGTGTGCATTATTTTGTTGCACCTGCCAGCGGTTTTTTGAAGTGTCCGAGTTGTCCGAGGAATGAAGAAAGAAAGAGAGGAGAGAGAGAGAGAGAGAGAGAGCGAGAGAAAGAAAAGGGTGTCGACAAGGCAGATTAAACAATTACAACTGTTTTGCTTTAATTTTACTGTATGTTGCTAATTAGCCAAATTAGTTAATTGTTTATAGTTGTTGTACTAATTTACTTGAGAAATAAAGTAATTTTAGAAAGTTTTTAGGCAATAACAGCAAAAAACTTTAAAAAGAGCTACCTTTGTGTGCTGTGTTGCCTAAAACCAATTTGTAAGTGTCTACTTTAAATTCAACTGCCCAAAGTTTACCACTGATTAATGGTAACAACAGTGCCATATGTTAAGAAAGCTGCTGGCTGCCAGTTTGTGTAATGTATGTGCCGTTTGGCTGATCTAGTCACAAATGCTAATAAATTAAAAATTTTTAACTGAGGTATTGTAAAAAAATTAGATCAAAAGACATTTTTTAGTGCAACAAAAACTGCATAAAAAAACATCTATTTTAATTGAGTTATTAAACAGATAAACTATTTTAAAATACAAATCTAATTAAAACAAAATAACATTAAATACCTGTTTGGAATTTAATAACAACACAATGACATTAATTTTTTGTGTTATCATAATTTTTGGCATTTGCTAAACACACACAAATTACAAAATTGTCTATTGGCGTGTACACAAACTAACTGCCTTTACTTAGCAATGTTTGCCAAAAAAACCACATTTGATTATTCATCATCATCATCATCTCTGTTCTTATCTTTAGGGCTAAACCACAAACAGTGAGAAGCAGGGCAACTAAAACAAGAGCAAAACAAGCAGGCAAACAAACAAACAAACAATTGGTGATGCATTACCGGTGGTGATTCAGCTTGTGATTCAGTGGTGATCAGTGGTGCAGCAAAACCGATAACGCTTGCCTCCGTTTTGCAAACCCACCCTGGAGCAGGGCTGAAAAAGAAGGGAAAATACAGAAAAAAAATTGTGGTTGATTTGCATTTTTGTTGCTCTACTAAGTATGACTTTTCTGGAAGGGATTTAACATTTTTGAACGACTTTCCCTTACCACTTTCATATACGGTAAGTGTGCTCTACACGTCTTAATCATTAGGTCAGTGAGTAAGTGAACGTTTGTTTGTTTGTTTGTTTGTTTGTCTGTTTGTTTGCTTGTTTTTGCCCTCATCATTTTTGTCTTCCAGCTAGACAAAAAACAAAAAATAGCTTAAGTGGTACTAAAAGTGGAGATGAGGAACGAATAAAGTGAGAGAGGGAACAGTACTGCTTCCCGAGCCCACTGTTAAGCAGTCATATCCGGCGGCGGCTGCGGCGGCAAATGAGTCAATAAATCAAGCACTGGAAAAGAACTGGAACAAACTCCTTTTCTCTGAAATGGTTGATGGAATATGTGTGCTTTAATTTTTACTTTTTTGAGTAAATCTAATGCAAATCAACGTTCAAGCTGAAATGCACAAAAGACTGTGCTTTTTGGCAGTTTTCAGCTGAAAGCCGACACTTCAAAACTAAAACTCTGATCATATTACATCAACAACAACAACAGCAGCTTGATTGCAGCAGTATGTTGACTAATCTGTGGCTCTGGGAGCTCAAGTTTACCAGTAGCGGTGTGGTTGTGTGTGTCTGAAGCTCGTGTTTGACAAACACATCAGCAACAGCAACACTGAACTTCTTCTTTCTTGCTGATTTGATCTGGGAAAGGACAAAACACAAATGCCCAGCTTCTTTCCCAGCCCAGTCAATGCCACTTGATGTGCTTTTGCTGCTGCTGCTGCTGCTGTTGGTCAAGTATCATCAACTTCAGACTACCAATAATTCAGTCTAGAAAGAAAGCTAGCGTGCAATGACCAAAAAGAGCAATGGGAGCAATCGATCGATCACTATCAATAGCGCACATCTACAGCAGCAGCAGCAGCAGCAACACAACAACAACAACGGCAGCACAACTGTTTGGCGGGCATGACAAATGGACACAGACAGACATAGATGCTCGTGAAATTCGACTGGCCAATCTTGATCACGGGAGAGGGAGAAAGAGAGAGGATCAATGTCGAGTCGAATTGAGTTGAGTTGAGAGCGAAAGTGAAACTGAAAACGATAGTTGGCCAAATCGAGGCCACAATTGCCACGGTCGCCACCAAAACGACGATCAGCCGACGATCGGATCGGATTTAGAAGCAGATTTCAAAGTGCCCCGCCAGTGGATCACTTACCACAGGATCTAGTGGTAGAAAACTGCTTGCACTTACATTGTCAGCTTGCTTTGGGAATCATCATCATCATCAGCAGGAGCAGCAGTAAAGAGAAGGAGAGATTAATTCGAGCGATGACCGCCACCAAACTGAAAAACTGAAAAAAAGAAAAAGCACGGGCGCCACCACCCTCGTGCTAATCTATCTCTCTCTTTTTATGTTTCCCCTTCTTCTTTTTTCAACTAAATCGATTCCTCACTGCTCTTGAAAGACAAAGCCTCCCCCACCACCAAACACACGAGCCAGCCAAGCAAGTGCAAGTGCAAGTGATGTGTCTGACGACATCATCACCATCAGCACAGTCCAGTCCAGTCCGTTGATGGCTATCAAAAAAGGAACAACAGAAGCAGCAGCAGCAGCAGCCGAACATCATTAGCACTTGAGCTCGTGAGGCCTGAATTGTCTCGTCTGTTCACTAGCTCACTCACTCACTCTCTGTTTAATTTCATTGCCGCCTTCTTCTTCTTTTTTGCCACTGTGCTGCTGCTGCTGCTGTGGATGCACCACACAATGACTCTGAAAATGACCAGCACTGCGCTTTTTTCCCTTTTTCCCCGACCGCTCTAATCGATCGGCCAGTGTGTGTCTGTGTCTGTGTCCGCATCTCTGTCCACACCCAACAACATTACCACTGACACATGGATACAAAAGGGAAAAAAGATTGAAAAAGAGGGAGAAAGGGAAAGAAGAGTAGTGAAAACACACACACACACTAGTACGGAATTGACTGCCTCGGCTGATGTTGTTGTTCTTGCCGTTATTGCTTCTTTTTGATTCAATTAACGGTCAGCCAGTCAGCGATGTCAGTCAGTCAGAAAAAAAACAGCTAAGTGCACAAGGTTTACAGTGGACAGTAAAAAAGGCAAAACCTTGTGTAGTAAATTTTTCGTTGAAAAGTTCTAAAAAGGAAAAATAAGTTAAATGGCAAATCAACTTTAATTACCGTTGCTGCCAATAAATTCATCGTCGTCGTCGTCGTTTTTTGTTGTTGCCGGCGGCCACCCAAAATGTGATATAATTTTTTGCCAAAAACTTACCTTATTTTGTGTGTGTTTCCAAACAGCAATCCAATCCAATCATCATAAGGCACACCGGAAGAACAAACTGTTTCTTAGAAAAAAAGAACGGTTTATGCATTCCAAAAAGTTGCCAAATTGCTGCCCAACTTTAACACTCGGTGGTAGTGTTTAAATGGGAAAGGTAGATAAATAAATAAATAAATAAATAACAGTGCACGGCACTGCTTGAATGTACGCAAACAATGTGGTTGTGCTTTTAGCAGTACGTTACAGTATTTTATTATTTTATTCGGTGTGTTTGGTCGGTCGGTCGGTCGAATTCAAAATGCAATGCAGTGAGTGTGTGTAATAATCGCGCGTCATGATAATAAATTTTACAATCTGTGTGTAATTAGTGGTTATAATTCTCGAGCAGTGCTGTCTGTTCTTTCTGTCTGTCTGTTTCAGTGTAAGTGTGAAAAAGATTGAGGCGTTTGGTGGCTTTGCAGGTGCGGAGATGCCGTTTTCGGTTGCGAGATGTTTTAGCATTGAAAAAGTGAAAAAATCAGTGTGTGCTTGTGTATTTTTGTGTCTTTGCGTGTCTGACTGTCTGTGTTGGTCAGTTGGTTGGTTTGGTGTGCCACTAGGCATTGTATGCAGCAAATTAAGATAAGTGAAGCAGAGAGGAAAAGAAAGAGAGAGAGAGAGAGACAAAAGCGCCAAAAGGGGATGCGATGGAACAAAAGAGAACGAGAACGAGAACGAAAGGTATCAATTTGCTGCCGCCGCACAACATTAGCAGCAGCAGCAATGATGGTCATAGTGTTCACAACAACAACAACAACAACAGTCTGGTCAGTGGTCTGCCGCCTCTTTCTCCCTTTTCTCTGATTTTTGTTGTTCTTTTCCGCAACTTTTTTCCTCCAAAGTTAGTGTGCGCCCAAATTGAAAGTGTTGCTGTTGTGGATGCCTTGTTCCGGTCAGTTTCTTTTTCCTCCACAAAAAAGAGAGGAGTCAGAGAATGCCAAACGGCGATGGTCATTTCAATTTACTGCATCGCTGGTCAGTTGGCTGCTAATGCTGTGTTTTACTGTTTGGCGGCTGCTGCTGCTGCTGCTGCGCCCAATGAAAAGTGGAAAAGAGGAGAAGAAGAAGAAGAAGAGGCGACGCTGCTGCTGCTGTTTTTGCTGCTGGTACTTAAAATGATGCTTAAACTTGTGAACTTTATGGGAAGTTTTATATGAGTGTGTGTGAGTGTGTGCTTAAGATGGTTCTTGGCAAATTTCTGGTTTGGAAGAGAAAGAGAGAGAGAGAAAAGCTGAGAAGATGAAAGAAAACGACTGGTTCCTAGAGGAGTCATCAGCAGCAGCAGCTGAAGTGGTCTCTAGGGTCAAGTCATCCAATTCAGGTTGGTCAGTGTGTACAACAGAGTGTGTGTGTATGGTAGCGAAAGAAGTAAGTAACAAAACAAAACAGTGAAAAGTGAAAAGGTGGTGATGGTAGTTTATGACGCGTTCTGGGCTGCATTTTGGTCCGCCGTAGAGTTACGAGTTGTTGAATTGGTGGTGTTGGTGGAAAAATTGTGCCTAAGAAAGAGATGTGAATTTGTGTGTGTGTTTGTGTTTGCTGTATTGTGTGCAATGCAAAAGAACATAAAAATAATCGTAGAGAACGGTGTTGAAAAGGAGCGAGAGAGAGAGAGAGAGAGAGAGAGAGAGAGAGAGAGAGAAGAGAAAGAGAGAGAGAGAGAAGAGAGAGAGAGAGTTTATGTGTTTTAATGAGGGTGACAGTGAAGAAAAAGAAGTGTGAACGAGAAAGAAGAGAGAGAGAGAAAGAAAAAAGAGCAATGATGATTGTTTCATAAAACGATGGGTCAGTCTGTGAAAATGTGCAAAATCATGAAAGTGTTGATGGGGACAAAAGAAGAGTGTGTTTTTGTTTGTTTGTGTTTGTGTGTTTGTTGAGCAATGAAGAAGACGATATTGCCGAGCAAAAGCTGCAACAGCAAAACTTTTTTTAAAAACGCATAAAAATACACTTTTTAAAGTTGTCACATGATGAATGAAAGTGGGTGTGAATTGTAAGTGTGTTTATGTATCAATAAACTGCTAACATGCAAACCATTCAGTGAAATCATTTAGTGTTTGCGGTGACTTTGCATGCAAGTCGATCAGATCGACGCAAAATCAACGGCAACGAATAATTAAATGACTGAGTGGCTGCAAAAAGAAGGAAAAAGGTAGAACTTGAATCATTTAAAGTAAAACAAAGTTAACGTTCAGTTTTAAAAGTTTTTAAAAAAGAACGAGATGATGCACCGGTTTGGGGTGAGGCCTCTCTGGTCGTTTATCAAGTGACTAAACTTTTTAATATGTTGATAACTGTTAAAAAGTAGTGTTCTGATTTTTTTGCTGAGGATTAGGAAATGAGTCAAGTTTGAATTTGCAGCAAAAACAAAGTTTAAAAAAATTGGGAAGATTATGTTTTAAAAGTTTTGGACTGATTTTCTTGATAAAGTGTGTGTAGTGAAAACGTTTTTTAAAGAATCAAAATGGTATGATGTGATTTAAATGAGAATTAAAATTAATGGCGGCGGAGGCGGTTTACCAACAGATTATGCTGAAAAGGAGAGAGGATTAAGATGATTGAAATAGAAAGTGAAAACATGAGAGAGAATATGTGTGTTTGTGTGTGTCGTCAAAATGCTTGTGAAAGTGTGTTTCAAAATTGTGGTACTGTGACAGTGATGAGCACGGGGATGGACACTAATCCTGATCAACATTTATACTGATAATGATTAAAAGAGGGCAATTGAGAAGTGTGGGTGTGTGTGGATAACTTTATTTGAAAAAATTGTGAAAGTCAAAAAGAAAAAGAAAGAAAGTGTTGCTGGTGGTGGCCAAAGAATTGAATGAGTTAATAATTGAAGGTTGGCAGTATGAACATTACAAAAAATGGAAGCAAATTTAGTTGTGTGTGAAGTTGATCCAAATTTTTTCATTAAATGCCACATTATCATTTGTAGATTAAATTCTGCAAATTCTGTTGAAGTGATAAGTACGGTATGGGTTAAACGCATCGATTGAAACTCGAAGATACTTCAATGATTGGACAAAATTATAAGCAAAAGAAATGATACAAGTGTTCAAAATGTTTTGTGTGTGTGTGTTTGTTTTGGCTAAACTAGTGATGAGGGTGACCAGAAAAGAGAAGTAGGCAAGCAAAAGAGAATGCCACTCATTAGTGTCTTTTCATGGTCTAAGTTTGACGCACCCTATCATCAAAGCTCTTATTTGAGTAAATAAGAGCTTTTTGGTGATTGATAGAAGCGGAGGGTATTTGTTTGCACACTGAAAACACACACACACTTACAGTTTGTGTATGTGTGTGTTTATGTGCAAGAACATCTCTACACGAGAAAGGAAGAAAGGTCTCGTTTTCTAGCAAAGGAAACCACACACAAGTGATAGTCTGTCTAGAGAAGGTGATATACAAAGTGAATGATAGGGGACAGTATTTACAGAGAAGTAAAGAAGGGATTTCACTACCGGCTAAAATAGGATCTATTCGTAATGTGCGCTTGTTCCGGATTGAGAGAGATGGGCAACATTTCAAGGACGCCGACAATGAGGGGCGAATGATTCGCACAAAAATCATTCAAGTACCGGAGTCTACTTTGGTTCAACTTGAAGTGGTAGTTTGCCTTTCAGGTGTGTAAAAAGAGAGTCTTGCCATTGCAAAATGAGGCAAGTTAAAGTGATAATGTTGTGAAGAAGAATGAAGGAAGATGAAAAGAAACAGGGACATTTATGTACACAGGAAATGCTAAAAGATAGTATGTTGCAGGTTTTCAATAATTTTTGTGTTCGGTTTGGCTCGAGTTAAGAAGAAGAAGAGGAGGAAAAGTAATTTCAAGATATTAAAGAAACAAATACAAAAACGACATGAAAATACAGAAGTGAAGAAAGTTTTAGCGGAAAAGTAATGGCCAATTTTGATCCATTTGTTGTTGTTGCAAAAGTTAAAAAATTCTTTTTTTGTAGTAATAAATATTTTTTCCATTTCTTTCTTTAGCGTTCTTTTTCTGGCAATCAGCCACGGGAACCAAATGAGTGATCTCAAGGTAGAACTAGGTGATAGGGTTGACAAAAAGTGATACGTCGTGATACGTGAGAAGATGTGTGGTGTGTGTGTGAAAAGAACAAACTGCTAGAGAGTAGTAGTTGAGTAGTAGAACTGTGTGAATTAGAGTGCAACTGAGTACTTGCTAGGGAGTAGGTAGAAATGAGTGCGAGATGCCGATGCTGATGAGATGCAGATACACACAGAGAGAGGGAGAAGGAGAGAACACGCTATGTACAGATCTAATAAAGGGTAAAAGGGGATAGAAAACAAAGATAAGAACGATGAAAAAACTGTTTAATGTAATTTTAAAGTTGAATGCTGAGCCAGTACGATAGAGTCAGTTCACACGATCAACACCAATTGAAGGTGCTGATGAATGAAAAAGCTCTTAAAAATTCTGAACTATTCAACAAAGCAGTGCACTTACCGAGAAGAGAGAGAGAGAGGGGAGATAGGGGTGATAAATGCAAGGAGTTCAAAGTCCTCTAGATTTTATACTGAGGAACTGATCTTTACGATGCGATAATTGCTGGTTCTGAACTCCTATTTTAGCTTCCTCACCATTTTCCTAGTGCTCCGCCTCATCCAGGTGCTCCTTCTCCTCGGCCATGGGCGAGGTGGCCATCGGACGCGAGTGGCTGCGACTCGCCGTGGTCATCGCAGAGGTCAGTCAGCTCGGCATGGCGGCCACCGCCCCCTCGGCCGCCACCTCCTCGGCCACCGCTGCCGCCGGTGCAGGAGCACAGGTAGACCAGTGATTCACGGAACTCCGGGTCGATGGACAGGCAGAGGAGAGGGTTGAGGACGAGGGGCAGCTCGCTGAGGGCGAGGGCGGCGAGGAGCATCCAGTCGTCGATGCGGATGGCGGTGACCATCGGGTACCAGCGATTCACCTGGAGGGCGTAGTAGGGGGCGCTGAGGAGGAGGTGCAGGAGGAGGATGGTGAGGGCGTAGTAGAGTGACTCCCGCTGGCGGCCGATCAGCGACTGGCCGTCGTCGGCGCAGGGCACCACCTTGCGCTTGGCGAAGAGCACCAACAGGAGGAGGAGCTTCAGGCCGAAGGGGGCGAGGTAGGCGACGAGGAAGCGGAGCTGCTCGTAGAGTTGGTCGTGGGGGAAGAGCAGGTCGCGGTAGACGAGGACGAAGGCGCCGGCGAAGGAGGCGGCCCAGGTGAGCAGGCAGAGGACGACGGCGGTCGGGCGGAAGCCGAAGCAGCCCCGGTGGCAGCCGGCGAAGAAGGTCGCGAAGAGGCGGTCCAGCAGGAGCAGGGCCAGCAGCAGGGAGGTGGTGGGCAGGCCGAGGGAGCCGGGCAGCTGCTGGGCGCTGTACACCCACTGCGGCAGCGGGTAGACGAGGTCCTCCAGCTTCAGGCCGAACTCCTTCGCCGCCCAGATGGCCACGTCGAGGAGGTCGACGAGGACGGCGATGGAGAGGTTGGCGACGTAGACGCCCAGGCTGCTGCTGATGATGGTGGCGCACTTGACGTAGACGAAGAGCAGGAGCAGGGTGTCCAGGGCGCCGACGCCGAGCAGCACCAGGCGGAAGATGAGCAGGTACTGGCGGATGTCGGCGGGCGTCTCCGGGTACGGCAGCGGGTGCGAGACGTTGACGTGCTGAAGAGCGAGGTCGAGTTCGAGGCGGAGCTGTCCAGAGAGAGCGTGTTCAGGGTCTGCTCGCTGGCGCCGGAGGATGTTAGGTTGGTTAGGTTGGAGGAGGCGGCGCGGCGGCAGCGCCGACCCAGGGGGCGTCGGCGGCGGCGGTTGCTGCAACGAGGGAGGCGTTGGAAATCAGTGTAGGTAGCAAGTCCATTGTTGGGAGTTTGATGATGGTGGGGGTGATGAGAAAAAGATTGGGTCGAAAGGTTCCCACAAAGCTGATGATACAGAGCAGTGAGCTAAGTTGCAGTTGATTAAATTGCACTTGTTGCTGCTGTTGTTATTGAGTTCTAGATTTAAGAAAACAGGAGAAAAACAGAGCAGAGACAAAATTGGTTATTGAGAGGCGATCATGAATGGGAGTTTGAATTTAAAGTGCGGGAGCAATGAATGAAAAGTTTTAGTTCAGTGTGAACAGACAAAAAATACTGTTTTGCAATTCAAATTTTAGTTTTTAGGTTTTAGTCAGCTAATCAGTTTAGACGGATTAATAATGCGCATTAAATAAGTACTTTTTGTTGTTGTTGGGTGTTAAAGTAATGTCCAGGGTGGGAGTTTGATGTGGTGGGGTGATGAGAAAAAGATTGGGTCGAAAGGTTCCCACAAAGCTGATGATACAGAGCAGTGAGCTAAGTTGCAGTTGATTGAATTGCACTTGTTGCTGCTGTTGTTATTGAGTTCTAGATTTAAGAAAACAGGAGAAAAACAGAGCAGAGACAAAATTGGTTATTGAGAGGCGATCATGAATGGGAGTTTGAATTTAAAGTGCGGGAGCAATGAATGAAAAGTTTTAGTTCAGTGTGAACAGACAAAAAATACTGTTTTGCAATTCAAATTTTAGTTTTTAGGTTTTAGTCAGCTAATCAGTTTAGACGGATTAATAATGCGCATTAAATAAGTACTTTTTGTTGTTGTTGGGTGTTAAAGTGAAGTTAGTTTCTATTTTTTTGTTCTAAATTTTGCGATTTCAAAGTTTTCTCATTTTATTTTATTAGTTTTGTCATAACAGCTTTTTGCTCTGTTTTGTTTTTTGTTAGACTAGTGGGAGAATAAAATAAAATAAAATTTAGGCTATTGATTTAATGGGTAACAAACTTCGCTACCATTTTAAAACTTGAAAAACTAAAGTACAACACTTTTAAATTTAAAAAGTGTGTGCGAGCATTTAAATGAAAATGATTTGCTGAGCTAAGGGAATCTTTCCAGAAAAAACTTCTAACAAAATAAATGATGTTTTTCAATTCAACTTTTTTGACAAGCTGGCAAAATAATGTTTTGAGTTACAAATGCAAATCAATGGCTCAATTGCTGAGAGCTGAAATTGAATAATGGACAAGTTGAATAATTTAAACACGCACACACACTTTTATATTGTTGAACAAAAAATATAGCTGCTAAGTTGACAAAAACCAGTAGTTGTAGCTTGGTTGCAAAATTAAATTTAATAAAAAGTACAATTTTGAACCAACAAAAAAGCCAAAAAAGTTGTTTGAACGACAAAAAATTGTCAATAAATTTTTTAGTATTTTTAAATGAACACCTAAAAAAGGAATGCAGTTTACAAAAGAGAAACTGACTGAAAGCAAACTAAATCTGCAGTGTGCGACGCACCAGTATCAAAGTGAGCAAAATAGAATGAAGGCAAGGGTTTGAGTTAGGCTGCACAAAAAGCAGGCAAACAGTGAAACACGGAGGAAAAGTGGATGACTGCTGACTTTGGGAATGGCACTACTCACTAGCACTCATATTCACACACTCACAAATGGACTAGTCAGCCTGACCAGTGAACAGTGAACAGGTAAACGGGTGGTGGTGGTGGTGTTGGGTTGGCAATGCCTAGTGAGCATCAACGGCGACTGTTAGGGATAAGTTCCACAGAAGGAAAGAGAAAAAGGTGGAGAACGGCGTCAGGTGGGGGTGGAATGGACATTTCAAGGCGCTGTGCTGAGTATGTTCTTCAAAGAAGTGAGAGAAAAGGGAGAAGGGAGGGGGGAGGGAAGACAATTCAGGGGGTGAAGTGAATAGATGAGAGAGAGAGAGGAGAGAGGGAGAGGGAAGAGAGAATGAAGATGAATGGACAGAGCGACAATGGGAGCTCAACTGAACTGAAGAGGAAGAAGGAGAGGAGGAAAAAGTAGTTCTGGTTCGACCAGCTTGTGCTTCGACAGCAGCAGAGGAGGGGGTACAATGAGATGATAGTGAACTGGTGGTGAACAACAACAGGTGACAACACAGACAGACACACCACACACACACAATGCCCTGGTGACAAACATTAAAAAACTAGTCCGAGTTATCTACTGCTGCAAAAACCACAACAACAAAACGGTTTTTGCTGCATTTCTGATTATGATTTTTAGAACTGCTAAAAAATCTAGGTTTTCAATGACAGTGTAAAACATAAAGTTTATTTTTTAGATTACTTATTATTTCTCTACAGTCTTGCTATCCGATTTTTAGTTCAACCAGTATCTAAGCGCATTACTGCAATTTGAAGGAAGCGTGCAACAGACATTTGGCGCCCCTTTGAGCTGCTGCGAACGAGCGAGCCAGTTTTCAGCACATCGTAATTTTCTTTTTATGGAGAACTGTTTTCTTTCTTTTCTCTTGCTCTCTGTTGCAGTCATCATCACTACCTTTTTCATTCAGAGCAAGAGGGGTTTTGCAAAAAACTGCAAAGGGAAAGAAGGTAGTGAAAAGTAGAAGAAAACTGCTTTTGAGGAGAGAGAATCAAGTGGAAACAATTGCCTGACATCACACAGTATTGTTGCGCAGGCAAGCAAAGAAAGAGAGAGAGAGAGAGAGAGAGAGAGAGAGAGAGAGAAGAGAGAGAGAGAGCAAGACAATGTTTTCTGGCGCCCATTTCAGTCAGTCAGTCAGTCATTTAGATGCAGTGTGTGCTCGCTCACTCACTCACTCACTCACTGCTTAGTGGTAGATCCAGTTTAGATTCAGTGTTGCTGGTGGTAGATAGAGTAGATGAGGAAAAAGACAGCATTGTTGTTGATCACACCGTTTTTACCCCCTTTCTTCTTCTTTTCTGCTCGGACACAGCTGAAAAGTGCTCAACTGTGGCTTTTTCCCTTTTCTTACTAAACCTTTCCTTGAAGTGCTTATCCGGGTTTTGTTGTCTTGCTCTTTTTTTGGGCACTGGATTAGCAGACAAGCAAACACTGTGTGCTAGGAGTGTGTTAACAAACTTTGCTAGAGTTTAAAATCAAAAGAGGTAGATTTTTAGCTTTTTCTGACCACAACTACCACTAATACTGCAAACTGCTCTTCTTTTCTCTTTATTTCTTTCTCTCAATTTTAAAGCCGTTGTTCTCATCCTCACCTTTACCCTCTCTTTTTCTCTCTTTTTCTTTTTCCCTCATTCGTCATCATTTGCCTGGCCCAGGACATCATTAGCATTGAATGGGGGCAGCAGCAGCAGCAGCAGCCAGTGAACTGCACCGTCAACCTGCGCACCTCCATCTTCCAGCTACCATTACCAATTAGCCAGACACTGTTGATGGTCTTTTCTTCCTTCCTTCCCTACCTCACGCTTGACCACAGTCTTTACAACCTCCTCTTTTTCTTCTTTTCCGTCTATTCCCGTTGAGGAGAAGAGAGAGAGAGAGAAGAGTGCACAATCCTCTGTCCTTTGTTTTAAAGCCCATTCAGTCTGCCCAGTTCAGTTTGGTCGCGCAGACACATTATAATGATGATGATGAAGATGATGATGATGATGCGGATGAGCAGCAGTCAATTTGCTCACCGTTTGCACACACCTGCATAGCGAATTTGCATGCTGGTTGGCAAAAAGGGGGAAACGAGAAGGGACACACTGCTAGTTTGCTGTTTTCACGCCAACTGTGATTTTTTATTAACTTTAAAACAAACTTAGCAGCAGCAAAAGGTCACGCTGCACAGAAGATCGATGAAGTGCGTTAAAGTTTTTTGGGGCGGTTTTGTTTTGTTTTCTTTTTTTGGCTATTTGCAAAAGCAGTTTACGTCATCAGTTGACTAATTAGGCTCAGTTTGGCAACTTGTGTGTGTGTGTGGGCATCGCCGCTAAAGTTTGACTAGCTTTTTTGGCTTTTTTTGTGTTTGCTAAGAAACCACTAAAAAAGAAAAAGAAAAAGCTATTCAAGAGCACTTGGAACAAAGATTCTGAAGAAGACGGAAAAAATGGATTGGTTAGCTAGTTGAAAATAGTGGAATTCAACACAAGTATGTCAAGAATGAGAAAAAAGACATTTTATTGCGATGTGCAGAATGGTGCAGTCCTTCGTACGCAAAAAGGAAAAAATAGAGAATTTCATTTGTGCCATTTTGAATAAGAAAAGGAATAGGAAAGGAACCCTAAGAATCGATCAGTTGAGTTGTGTTGATTGAAGCATTTCGACTGTCTAGTTTGGTTAGCAGTCATCATTATGCTAATAAATTAGCTTTGATGAATAATGTGCGGAATGGAAAGAAAGAAAGAACAAAAAGAACGAGAAAGTAATCTTCTTTTGCCATTTGCGTAGTGCATTGATTTTTTGCTTTTCTGTTGATACCTTTACCGTTCTTATTCATCTCTTTTCATAAAAGATAATAAAACAAAAAACAAAAAAGCTTTATTTTTGACATTTTACTAATGTAATGCCATTGGTGCTTTCATTTCACTACTAAATAGATTGAACTCTCTCTCTCTCTTGAAAATCTTTCTCATACCTGCACATACTTTTTCTGATTAATTTTTTCTCACAAGACCTTTGTTTTTGCATTATTGTGCTTTGTAGCATGCGACAACAACAGCACAACAACAAAAACAATGCATGCACTTGTTTTCGATGTCGATGATCGATCTGACAATTTCAACTGTGATTTGCTGTTGAAAATGGAAAAAAGAAGAAGAGGAAAAAGAACTACAAAACACAACAAACAGGTAAAATCTAAGCTGGGTCAGTTAAAGAAAAACTTGCCATCTCCTCACAACCATCAACATTACCTTTACCTTTACTATTACCACCACCACCACCACTACCACACCATCATCATTATCATCATCAGAAAAAAGGAGCAACAGCAGCAGCAGCAGCAGCAGCAACAGCAATTTTGCTCAATTTTGCCCTTTGACAATGACCTGACGGGCTGCGGCAGTCGCACTCAGTCACAGCACAGGCACCTTCGGTGACATTGGGAAAATGGTAACAGAAAAGAAGAACGAGCGAGGAAGGAGATCACTTCCGCGACAAGGTATCATTAGTGGGAATGTGAAACAGCAAATGAGAGAGAGAGAGAGAGAGAGGAGAGACAATTCAAACAAGGTATTACAGGTACTGAGAAAAAGTCTGCTGACAATGAAAAAAAGGAGGTAGGCCATTGGGTGCCAGCCATCTTTCAGTTCAGTTCAGTTCAGTGCAAGCCAAGCCAAGCCAAGCCAAGCCACGAAGTGCGACCCTTTTCGAAGCTTCCGTGTCATCCTGCTACTGTCGTCGCCCCGTCGTCGTAGTGTCAATTACAACAATAGAGTGCTGACTGAATGAGTAGTGAAGCACTGTCGCCACAAAACACGAAAAAGAGAGGCAGGAGCAGTAGGAGCGATAGATGTCACAGTGGACACCACCACCACAACTACTTCACAGTGTCTGCACACAATGGCTTTTTTCAGCAGCAGCCTCAACAGCAAAATTGAATAAATTGGGCAACGCACTCGTTGAGATTTTACTTCGTTTTTGGTAGTCTCAGCAGTGTTCAGAGTGTGTCAAAGAAGGGTCAACTGCTGCTGATGCTGCTGTTGTTGTTGACCCCTGCTTTTTTAAAATGTCCTATTGACAATGCTATTGAGTTTATTTGGTTATTGTTTAACTTAAATAGTTTTTTTAAATGGTAAAAAACTAAACAAAAAAAATTTTATTTTAAACACTAGTACTTGCACTGAAATGTACCTATTAAAACTAGTATAACACTCACAATTTTCAGCATCAACTAAACAAGTTGTCGCTGATTGGGGAAAAATTTTTTGCCAACCAGTCAGTCAGTCAGTCTGCCAACTGTCAATTAGGTCTCTTTTTCTAACCTTGATTTGCCATTTCTTTACACCCTTTTTTCGTTTTTATTGTCGTTGCTGTTGCTGCTAAATTTCTGCCACTGTCTTGCGCTTTCGCCCGCTAATGGACGAAATGTGCTCAAGTGCTCAGCTGCCATTATTTTTTCTATCCTTTTTATTTGCTGCAGCAAATGTTGTTGTTTCTGCAGAAAAAAATATCTTTAACAACAGTGAACGACAAGAAAAGAAAAGAAAGAGAGCAAAACAAAGCAAGGGAAAAATTAAACAGTAAAAAAGTTGTATCAGAGAGTGTGAACACCACCACCACCACCAGCACCACTATCACAACGTCTGACACGCGTTAATCGTGTCTGCCTGTCATTAGACGGCAGCAACCGAAACCAAAAACTACATGTTCTCTTTTCAGTTTTCTGCCACCACCATCACCATCACAATTTTCTCTCATGTCACACAGACTCAAACAGAAGCACACACACAAGCACTTCACAGTGATGATCAAGTGATCTTTCGTTTGGTGTGGCTGTTAAAGTAGCTGTTCAGGGTGTTAAAAAATATAATCAGCCTTGAACGTCAATCAGTTCAATTCAGCAGAAACAGGGCAGTTAAATTGTTGACGTTTCGGCTGTTGCTGCTACTTCAGCTTTTTTTATTTATTAAAACAAAACAGAATTTGATGTTTGCTATAACGAGCTACTGGAAACTGATAAAAATTTTGTCATTTTTTGTTTTTGACTAACGGGAAAACTGTTCATAAATGTAAAAATAAAAATTCAGTTTTCAGTTTTTGTCTCCTTTTTTTATTTTCTTTTTCCAACTGTCATCGTTTAGTTCAATTCAGTTCAGTGTTTGACTCAATCACTCACTTACTTACTTATAAAAAACCTCTTTTCATTGCTGGTGATGTCAAAAACAGAAGGTGCTAGAAAGAAAGGCGACAAAAAAGGAATACGACAAAAAATAGAAATTCAGTGACGGCTGCAACGCAACTGAGACAGCTGAAAGCGTTTGACAAATGAAGTATTTTAATTTTTTACTTTGACAAATATTAAATGGCAGTCTAGAACTCTTTTCCCTTATTTAATTTTGTTTTTGCGCTCATTTACCTCATTTTTTAATTTTGTTTACCAGCTGCTACCGAAACACACCGTTGCACAGCATCAATACTGATATTATTATTTTGTTGAATTTTTATACTGCCGTGTATGTTATTTTTTTCATTTCTCGGTTAAACTGCTCAGCGGTTTTGCATCTCATCTCCTTTTAGGTTTAAATCACTAATAGTAACTTACAGAGCAGTGTTTCATTTTTCAATTTAAGCTGTTCGCTCAAATGTAAACAGACAGACGGGAAAGCAACGGCCGCCAAAGGCAAAGGATGCGGCGGGTTCAACTTTTTCGGGCAAGAGCCCAGCAAATTCTCATCAACTCTCTCATTTCCTCTCTTTTCAAACTTTTTCCTCTCGCTCTCTCATTTGGTCAATGTATCTGATCAAAACTGTGCCTCATCTTCTTTCCTCTTCTTCTTTTGATTAGTATCGCGTGTCTGTGATGAGCAAATCAAACTAGTAAAAGAAAGTGATTGAGTGAGTGGAGAACAAGCCAGAATATTCAATTTGGAACAGAACAGAACAAAGTTTTCTGCAACCATAAAATTAAAGACTACTACAGCCAGGACAAACAAAAAAAGAGAGAAAGAAGGAAAACTTTTGTTTGCTCTCCAGAGAAGGAAAAAAGTTTGTAATGAATCTTAACCGTCTTTTGAGCACATACACTGAATTTCCTCTGTGCATCTTCATTTTCATCCCTTGTTTCAGGCCATGTGCGTGCCTTTTCTTTTTTCTGTGTGTGTCAAAGTCTGAGTAGTCTGCCTTGTTCGTCTCTTTCTCTTTCTTCTTCATCGTTTGCCTCAGCCAAGCGATTGCGATTATCAATGTAAATATTTATTGCCCATCCGAGCAGATGCCTACGATGGCAACGGCAGCAGTTGAATACGAATAAAGAAAGAATTGAATAGTTTTTGAATAGTGTTTCTTTCTGTCAGCGTGTGCTGTGCTTGTTGTGCTGTTTGAGGGTGCACCGAGCTACTACAGCTGCAATGGGCAAACCAGAGAATAGCAATTGAATAAAAAATTCAATGAACCCGCCAGACAGAAGAAGAAAGAGCCTGTCTTTTGAAACTCTGTTTAACTTTCTCTCTTTTTTAGTTTTTTGAGCGCCAGTTTTTTGCCAATGTAAAAGTCACTTGGAACTCAGGCGCTTGATGTTTTTTGCTGCAATTTCCCATCACTTTTTCAATTGTGAAAAAATTGATGGTGCTGGGGCTCTCACTCGATCCTAGCTCCCAATTTTTTGCTGGAGTAGAAAAAACGCCGTAGTATTATTGTAAATGAAAACGAAGGGAGTTTGCAAAAAAATGAGAAAGAGAGAGACAAACGATCATCACCATCAAACAGAGTTCACAGAGTGTTCGGAAAGAGAATGTGTCAGCTGCAGCAGAAACAAAAGAGGAAAAAAGAAGGCAAAAAGTGTAAATGAACAGAGGGAGAAAAAGCAGATTGTTTGGCCCGATAATTGATGCCGATTGGCCGTTGTCGTCGTCGTCGAGCTCTACTCGAGCATTCGTAATTGAAACTGTCATCCACTATTACTATTACTACTGCCAACTACTTCAAACGGAAAAAGGATCGACTGCTTTTCTATGTGTGCCTGTGTGTGTGCCCAGTTGCTGCCAATTCTGCCTCAACTTTACTGATGATCGCAATCATTAACAGGAGCAGAAGGCAGCCCAAAAAAAGGAGGAGGAAACCAAAAAACTATGTTCACCAGAAAGTGTTTCTCTACCAGGGTAATTGAGCAAAACTTTTTTGTTTTTCTAAGTTCTAATCCACTTGCACATATTTTTTCTCTCATAAAATTGTTAGTTTTAGCAAAAAGGAAAAAACCGAAATAAAGAATATTCAAACAGCAAAAATCAGAAAAAAACAATAAGTTTCACACTCCGTGTTTAAATTAAACCCATTACCCATTTAAAAACACTACTAATACTTCCTCTTCTCTTTTTTTGGAATCAAAACCCAGACAAACCGTTTTTCAGCGCAGCTCAAGTGGCCCAGACAAGCACTACTGTGGTCGGTGCAGTACTTTTGCTGCTTTTCAATGGCTTCCTCTTTTTCTTCTTCTTCTTCAGCTTTCCTGATCGCTAATCGCTGATCGTTGCAGATAAAACGGGAACGAAAGAGAAAGAGAAAAAGGGGAAAGATGCAATTGATGCAGCGATCAGCGGAATAGTGCTCAGACTGCGATCAGCGATCAGATCAGCAGCAGCAGTAGCAGCAAAAGAGGGTAAAAGTGGCAAAAGTGCAAAAGTTGAGGGGTGAAAAAAGGACCAAAAGATTGAGAGCAGAGTAAGTGGCTGGGAATGCCTAGGCTAGACAAGAGCTGCTGCAGCATCTCAGCCTTTCCTTTTAGCATTTCAGCATTTCTCTTCTCAAGCATTATCATCTCTTTTCCCTAGCTGAGTTTACCCATCGTCTAGCTAGCCCTGGCTCAAGTCTACAGCTAAGTTTTCCTGGAACGATTCATTTGTTCTACTATGTTATATAGCATCCGCCTCAACTGCCGCATCAACTTTCGAGGAAGGGGCCAAGTGATGCGGCGGCGGCAGCGATGGCTGTGGCGGCAAGTCAAGTGAAGTCAATTGGATGATTCAATGGCCAAAACGATGGCGATGGAAACAACAATTCTACGATTCTAACTAAAAAAGAAGAATAAAAAGAAGAAGATTCAAACCAAGTAAATGTGAATGAAACGATCACAGACACACACATACTTTTTGTCTGTTCACTGAAAAAAACTCTACTAAAGTGATGCGAGAGAAAAAGAAGAGTGAGATATTGTACTAAACTCAAAAGGATTTTGGCCTAGGCAAAGAAGGCCAACTATATAAATATTCCATTTTTTCAAAGCTACTTTAGTACGCTACTTTTCTTTCTTTTCTTTCTTTTCTTCTTTTTGTTGGAATAGTCCGGCCAATGCCCCGAGTAAGTGAGAGAGAGAGAGCAGAGAATAAGCAGACATTAGTTTTGCAGTTTTCACTTAGCACCAGCAGCTAGACAACAACAACAGCAGCCGCATCAGTTCAGACTTGAAAACTAAAAGAGCAAAAAGTCTAGCAGTGGAAAATACGAACACATTAAAGTGAAAAAAAGAAAGAGAGATGAAACGTTAAATAAAATATAAAACATAAAATAAAATAAAATGCATCAAATAAAAAGAAAGCAGTTGTTGTCTGCCGTCTAAACGATAACACACATTCACAGTGTTCCATATAAAAAGAATGGGTTTTCCGTGTGCTTTTAAATAAAAAACCGGGGATGAAGATTAGTTGTCCATTTTGAAAAATAAAACTTTAATACTGCTGCTAAAAATGCTTGCTGTTGTTAAAATTGTGAAAATATTATTTTAGAACCTCGTTTAAAAATTCAATAGAGGGTTTTTAAAAAAAAGAAAATAAACAGATAAGAAAAAGCGGGTTTTTGCATTTTATGTGCTCAAATTTGCAAACAGCAAATTTTTTTTGCTTGAAATATCCTAAACCGCATACTTTATTTAACTAATATACAGCAGTTAATGGCTAGTTTATTGTTATAGGCAAATTTGCGGTTATTGTTATTTGCTTTTTATGTTATTTAATCAGCCATTTTTGTTCTTTTTTTGTCATTATAGAAGAATTTAAACACAAGGCAAAAAACGCAAAGTGCCAAGTTTTGGCAGCTCGGTCTGTTTTTAACCCGCAGCCGTTTTTCAATCAGTTTTCGGTTACCAGCAACAGCAACAACAACAATTTATTTAATAAACAGTAGATGCTGGCGCAAAATTTTGAGTTTTTAATTAACTAGCCCATTGTTTTCCTTCCAGAAACTAATCCGCCAGCTTTGCTCTGCTCGGTTTTTTTCGCAACTTTTTTCTCCGTTTTGTAAACTGAGACAACATTCAATTACTGCTGCTGCTGACGTCGTTGTTGGCTGTACTGCCTGCTAATTCAATTTACCCCTCTCCAAAAGTTGAGATTGCTTTTTAATATAAAGGGCAAATTCAAAATAAACACGGCGTGCTTTTTGGACAAACAGAGCTACTGAGCCACTGCACATTTTGCTGGTGCACTACACTGCCTTTTCAAGTGAGCACTTCTTTTTTTCTTCTTTCCATTCTCATTCCACTACTGCTACTGTTGTTCTCCACTTTAATTAGAGGCAATAATTTTAAATTGGCTTGCCGAAAATGTGGGCAAAAGTGGGAAATTGTGTGTGTGTGTGTGTGCTCGGGTGCTAAATTTGAGCAAAGAGCAAAATGGGTAAAATGCTAAGAAGAAGTTAACAAAGTTTCGATGGTTTTGATGGTAATCACAACGATGGCTGCTCATTAGGTTTGTTCCACGCACACACACACACACATTTTATGATGACTGCCGGGCCAACTTTAGCTTACATAATGTATTGTACATTAGGAACTGCGTTGGTTGTACAAAAGCTGTGATTTGATTGCAGTAAGCAAAAAAATTAAAAATAAGAGGATGCTATTGTACAGTGAAAATTATATAAAACCAACAGCAACAGCAGTAATTGCGCTGCCTCATTTTGGTGTTGTTTGATAATTTTATTCATTTTGTTTCGCTTTCATTTGCCGATTCATTTGCTAGGCAAATCACAATCGGCCATTTTTTGCTGCTGTTGCTGCTGCCGGCAACGCTCTTTTTCTCGAAATGCTTTTTTTGCTCTTCTCTTTTAAAAACCTCTTTTGCAAAGACTTTTATTTGGTTTTTCTTTGCCCACACACATACACACACATTTCAACTCCAGTTACCGGACAGCAAAAACCCATTTTATTTTGGCAGCCTAGCAGCATTTTGAATTTTAAATTTAAACGCATTTGCATCGTCTTTACAAATTCATTTCTTTTCACTTTCTTTGGTATTCATTTATTTATTTTTTTGGTTGCTAGCTCACACAAAAACTGATAAAAAAAGTCCTAAGTTTTTACCAGTGATAACGGCAAGCAAAAAAACACTAACAAAGCAAAAAGTGATGACGACCATAGTTGCGACATTCAGTCGCTGCCCACTTTTACACTTTTGCCGTGAAGAAGTGCGGGAATCTTATTACTAATGCCAATTGGGCCTAATGCCATTGAAATGAAGAAAAAGAGGAGAAAGTGTGCCGCCCGATTGACCTTTAACCGATTGGTGATCAGAAAAGCAGAGAAAAAAGAGGGGCACTTGATTGAATGGGAAGATGTAGATGTAGAAAAAGTAGTGAAAAAACTGTAATCTTTAATTAAAGCACCAAAAGAATATTCCGCTAAAAAGAGCTATTTTGTTAAAACGAACCGGCTGCACTGTCTGATTGCCATTTTGCCTTTCTTTTCTTACCACCACAACTGATGTGACATACTCAGGGGAAATGTCATCTGATCAGGCGGAAAAAGTGTGGTAAGAAAGAAAATAAAAAAAATAGATGCGGGAAACCAGAGAAAGAGAGAGAGAGAGAGGAAACTAACGAAGGAGGTGAGTTGATTTGACAAAATTGGTTAGGACCGGGTTGCCGGGCGACATTAACGTTAGCTAATGGCAAAGCATAACCGATGCAAACTGCCGTAAACGGAAGAAGGCTAAAAAAAGAAAATTGGTTTTGACTACTTTTTTAGGCGCCAAAATTGACTAAAATTTTCCATTCAAATTTAGATTTCTTTTTGCTAAATCACTGGCCATTTTTTCACCCTTTTTTACCCTAAATAACACTGCTTTTGTTTTTGCCAACATTGCCCAGAGAGTTATACTATTTTATTTTGGCTAGTATAAAATTTTAAAATAAAAAA
>JAMZRA010000005.1:14884994-14907805 GCA_024499935.1 Tyrophagus putrescentiae
CAAGTTGAGCCTGCTCGTCCGACTCACGTCCAGTTTTCCTAACAATGACACTTGCCCATGAAATAGTTCAGGTGCTTGGTGACTGTATCTAAGTCAAAAGCCATGATGCGCTTGGTCTTCAGGTTTGCAATTATATCTTTGGCCATGATATCCTGGTTTTTAATCATCACCTTGTCCAGTGCATTGAGTGCCTCAAAGGCCGACTTTGTCTTAACAGAGGAGCAGACAGGTGGTTCAGTACACTTCGACGAAATTTGTCCATCGCCAGTCGGTTAGCACGACTGTCTTCGGGTAGTTGACGATCGATGGCTTCACTGATGCCTTCACTTTCTAGAGCCAGGCGGAACGCATCTTTCCATTTGTAGTACTCGTGCTCATGTAGAATTAGCACCTGCACCTGAGGCACAAAACGATGATTCGGTCCAGCTGAAGACGCCGACTTGGCGACGTGAATGCAATGAGAGTGAGGGTGAGCAGGATGGCGATGATAAGTCCGAAGATGAGCACCGGAGAGGCAATGTCGGTGCTGTTCAGCGAACAAGTAGCAGTCACTGACGAGGGAACATCACCCCCCAGTAATCGCTGATTAATCCGACTAGGGTATCGTTGGAAAGGTCTTTTAAAATAAAAATTTACGTGTCTAGGCGTTTTTTGCATAACTTTGCATTTCCTGAGAAATCGGGTCTCAAAGTTGACGTTTTTGTAAATTCGTTCTCACTGTCATTGCAGTTTCTTGTTTTGATAGTTTTCAGTATCGAATGTTTTTGCTTTAGACACATAGTGAAACATACAGGGTGAGTCAAAAGTTCTGTCAGTACTTTTTCCGAGAGCGATTTTTCTAAACAAATAAATGTGTTTTTCAAAACAAAAAATACTGTCAGTAAGAGTTACTTCTCTACTTGATTTACAACTTTAAATCATTTAAATTTGACTGATGGTTCCAAAAATATCATCAGAAGTTTGGAAAGTTCCGAAACTCGGTCTATGGGAAAACCATGCATTTCTATGGGGGCGGTCAAAACACCTGAAAGTCAATGGCGCAATGCATTTCTTATGGCGCATTGACAGGGCATTGACAAGGCATTGACTATCACACAAATTTCATTGTGCAAAACAAAACTAACCTCAAAAACTTAACAAAATTAAGTTTTGAGCATTTTGAGTTTTTTCTAAGATTTTTTTCAATGATGTACTTTTTTTAAAAAAAAACTCAAAAAAGCTTACTTTTATCATTACACGCTTTGCTCGCAAATTAGCAAAAGTTATAAAAAAAATTTTGTGTAGTTAAACAATTTGAATTTCCAGCTAGAGAGTTACTTTTGTTTTAAACATTTTTTATAAAATAAAAGTCAGTTTGGATTACGCACGTTAAAATTTTACACTGAGTTTGATATGTTATCAATTTCTGGTAACATTGATTAAACATAAATTTTGATATTCAATTTTATAATAACATTGTGCCCTGAAAACTAAAACAAACAAAATTAAAAGTTCAGTTAGACTAATTTAAAAAAAAGTGCAAAACAAAAAACTTTCTAGTCAACAAGTCAAATTGTTAAGATGAAACTCAAAGTTTCTTAATAACTTTTGCTACTTTGCCGGCAAAACGTGCAATGACGATGATAAATTTTTTGAGTTTTTTTTAAAAAGTACATCATTGAAAAAATTTTAGAATAAACCCAGAGTGCTCAAAACTTAATTTTGGTAAGTTTTGTGATTAGTTTTGCTTTTTGCACAAAAATCGTTGTGAAAGTTAATGTGTTATCAATGCGCCATAGGAAATGCATTGCGACATTGACTTGCATGCATTTTGACCGCCCCCATAGGAATGCATGGTTTTCCCATAGAACGAGTTTTGGAACGTTCCAAACTTTTGACGATAACTTTGGAACCACAAATTAAAATTAAATGATTTAAAGTTGAAAATCAAGTAGAGAAGTAACTCTTACTGACAGTGTTTTTTGTTTTTGAAAACACTTTAGTTTGTTTAGAAATATTGGTCTTAGAAAAAGTACTGACAGAACTTTTGACTCACCCTGTATAGAAAACGTCAACTTTGAGACCCGATTTCTCGGGAAATGCAAAGTTATGCAGAAAACGCCTGGACACGTAAATTTTTATTTAAAAGACCTTTCCAACGATACCCTAGTCGGGTTAATCAGCGATTACTGGGGGGTGATGTTCCCTCGTGAGAGTCCGTCCGGAGCGTACGTGCTGATAACGTGTTCTAGATGGCTGCAAATGTGCTTTCACAGAAGGCGCAATGGGTAGCCTATTAACTGTAGTACTAGGTAAGCGAGAAGGGTGCATCCAGCTAGGCGGTTTGAGTTGCGGGCGCGTCCGATTACGAGTAGCACGTAATGGCCGACGGTAAAAGCTGGGAACGCCAGAAGTCCGGCGATGAGGAGGGAGCACAGGGCGAGTGCAGGTGGAACCCAAAGGGCCCAGATGATGTTCATGATGAATTAAATTAGGTCTATTGGGGAATAGAAGAAGTACAAAGTAAAGACTAAAAACTAGTAAGGATAGTTAAAACCGGGCAGTTGAGGAAGAGAGTGACGTGACTGAATCGCACAGTACACTGTGTTGTCATTTTGCGCGCGTGTCGCTATTTATGTTCCGCCAAGCAGTTTGCTTGGACCCTTCACAGATGACGACTGTGTTATCAAATCTTTCACACTAACAGTTTTAATACAATAAAAGCTTACAATTGCTGTGCCTAAAAGTAATTAACGCAGTCAATCACGTCCAGGAAACAATTCAAAAAACTGCATTAGCAGCATCTGCTGCGGTTGCAAAACACAAAAACATTAGGGACGATGAGGGCCACTAGAGCACATCGAGGAATAATGGGGCATTTTGAAATGCAACCAGATGCAACAAACTGACTGGCAGAGTCTTATTTGTTTCAAAAAAGTTTGCCGCCGTTGTTGTTAGACGTTTTAAATGGGCACATAATACAAAACTAAATAGAGAATACTGCGGCTCCATTTTAGTGTTGGCAGTCTGGGCATAATTGCGCTAGCTAAAAAAGAAATGAAAAGGTAAAAAATTAAAAGAAGACAATTAGAGACGCTTGTTTGCTAAAAACGACAATGATAATAACAGCTGTAAAGAATGTTTTCTGATAATCATTTGTTTTTTTAATTGCCAAGTGTGTAAATCCAAATTCTATTTCAACTATCTACTTTTGTTTTTGGCCTAAAGCAAAAAGAAAAAGTAAAGAACGCTGCTGAATGGGATTTTTTTTGCAAACCTCTGTCCACTCTGTTTGACCATTCATCAGCAAGTGGCGGCAGTATAATTAAAATAAATCACTTGATTTTAATTACTTTTTTTTGAAACGTTCTAATGCACTATTCTGCCTGTCAGTTCCACGACAGCTTTACAGTGCAAACTTTTGCATTAGCAAACTGCCGATTTTTTCTTTTTAAGCAGGGACTGCTTGAATGCACAATTTCTGGTGGTCGCTTGTTAATTAAGGCTGATGTGCAAACACATTATCATGCACATGTGATACCCCACATTTTGGCACTTTTTTCAGAGAAAATGTCAATTTGCATTTTCAGTTAGACAGATTTCTCTGTTCAATTTACATTACTCTCTCTGCTGCGGTTTTTTGCTAGGCCATCTCTAGCACAATCAAAATCATCTGTCGTCTCCTTATTCTTCAAACTCTCTTTCCCTCTTTTCCTCCTTCCCCTCTTCCTGTTTTGAGCCTATTCATCAATTTACCACCCCAGCACTCCCACTTTCTCTTTGAGCACTTCCACTTCCATTTGGCAGTCACCACACTGTTGCCTGTGTACTGTTGAATAGCGCTACTACTACCACTACCGCCACCACTACCACTGCTCCTTCTCTTCCACTGACCTTTCCATATACTCAACATGCAAGCACAAATGAGTTCATCCAGCGTGATTCGCCGACTTCGCTGTTGCTGCTGTTGTTGTCTTTGTGTTTGAGCGAGCGAACAACTGAGTTTCCATCCCCATCGAGGCTAACTGCGCATTTTAAAGTTCCCTTCACTCAACCCTCGACATCGACTCATCTCAGATCAACTGTCCGGTGTTCGTTACTCCCAGTAAAAGTACTGTCATCAGATCAAGTCTTCAGGATGGACGGCAACTCAAGCGTCAGCAGCAGCACCGACGATGAGATCATTGTTTTGACCAAGTTCACCAAAGAGAAGCTGAAAAAGAAAAGAAGCATCCTTGGGGCGAGGTGTTGGAAGTGACTGTAGCGGAGGGTGTCATCACGAAACGCTTCGCTTCACTGTCACTGATCACCGATGAGCTGAAAGCTCTCGATGAGTTGGACAAAAAGAAGGAAAAGAATGCTTCTGATGAAAATGGAAAAAGTGCCACCAATGACCACTATGACCAGGACTTCGTCGACGTTGAGCCGTTGATGATGAACGAGGCGACCCTTTGGCTTACTGGTAAGCACTGATTGACTAAAAACACCGATACATTTATTACCCCTAACATAAATTTCTAATGAACTTTTAATCCTCTTACAGATTGCCCTGTCTTCACTAAGCGGAACACCGAAGACTCCTCTTTTGAGCTGCTTGAGTCGGGCAACAATGACACTGTCTTGCTGACGGCAATTGTCAGTGATTTGTTGCCCAGCAAATTGCGTTCAATTCAGGTTCGAGACGGCTTGATGATGCAGTCCATTGCCAACTTTAACGAAGATGAAGACGAAAGATGGTGATAATCTCCCCTTCACTGTTTCCCGATAAAACTCCTCACCAGTCGGCCTTTGTAAGGGTGATCCTCGGCCGCTCAGAGGCCAACTGTTTCAACGAGGACAGCTCAAGCCGGCTCTTCTCTTCGCCGAACTGCGCCTTCCTCTCTCGCACCTTCAGCGGTCAGGTGCTGCGACAGCGACTGCCGACAACGAATACTTCCTCTCTACCAGCTGCATCAGTCGAGGAAGTACTGTGTCGGCCAAAGGCTCGGAGGTGGAGGTCGAACTGCAGTTGATGATGAGCTCGACGATGACGAAGAAAGACAAATTGCCGATTGACCCCAGCTTTGAAGCAGCTTGCATCTCGAAAACCCATCATCTTCTCAACCTTCTCAGCTCAGTCAGTGGGCGCAGACGAACTGCTGCATCTGCAGCACTCGAGAAATCTCTTCTCAATGGGCGTCCCTGTGGTGGAGCGTACGCTGGCTGATCTAGTCAAGGACGGGGTCCTTTTTGTGGGAGAGCCCTCCAAGGATGAACCGAGTAAGAGGGTTAAAAAATCAGTAATTCTTCTAAAAACTAACCAGTTTATTTACTCACTCTCAGATCGCATCACCCTGTGCCTTGCTCCTTGGCTGTCGGTTGAAAAAGACCTTCCGTGGTTGTTGTGTGACCAAGACGACGACGATGATGAAGAAAAAGAAGGAGTTCGAAAGATCAAGACGGACAAGCAGCCAGACTGCGATCTGGGCTGGGACCTCATTTTGGATTCAGAAAAATAGTGCATTTATTGTCAGATTTATTCTCTATATTGGTATTTCTTGAGCTTTACATATTTGATAGAAACATTATGGCAATTCTTACTTGCAATTCCAACTTTAAATGCTGCTACTTGCTCATATACGGGTCAGTTTCTTTCCACTATATTTCCTTCTTTCCTTCACCTCCTTATCATTTCGCCCTTCAGTAGCCATGTCATTTCATCTTTTCTCCTCTATCTTTTCTGTCACTTTTTATTTTTAGTCATATGCAATGCGTTCTGCACAACACACTCACACAAGGAAGTTGGCAACATTGTTTTCCTTTTATTACCAAAAAACGATTTTGAATGTTATGTATTTGTGGAACAGTGGTGTAAATGAAATGCACATTGTGTGATCACAAAGCAATTGTATCAATAATGTTTGCTGATAAAAAGTTTGTAACAAAAGAATAAAAAGAAAGTATTAAGTTTTCTAGTTTAAAAAGAGTCGCAGCAGCTGGTCGATTGTCAGGCTGTCATGTTCACTGTTGGCCACAGGGGCCACCAAGGCGCCTCCATTCTGGCGGGTAAAAGAGTGTGAAAGGGTGTCCTCGATGGCTTCCTCAATGCTCGACTTGATGATGAACTTGTAGACGTGTGTTTGCCTGTGAAAGAAGAAGTAAACGACGATTAAAAAAATTGTGAGCAAAGCAGCAATAACGACACAGAAATGGCGACATACTTTTGCTGACCCATTCGATAGACCCGTCCCACTGCCTGCTGCTCCTCGGCTCGATTCAAGCTAGAGTTGATGAAGATGACGTGGTTCGCCTCGGTCAGGTTCAGGCCATTGGCGGCAAAGGTCGTCGGCAGCAGCAACACATTGACATCGTCCGAATGCTTGAACGTCTTAATGTTTCGTGCAAAGTTGCCGCTGGAAGACGCCTGCTGGACCATCACCGATTTGATGTCACTTTCTGCCAGAGCCAAACGGACAGTGCTCAGCAGCTTTGGCCAGGTGGAGAAGAGCAGCACCTTCTCTGGTCGGCAGTCGTCGGCAGAAGTTGTCTGCAGAATGCTCTTCACCGTGTGCACCACCTCGACCATTTTCGTTGACCAGCTGTCGTTTGCTGAAAGTGGCGGAAAAAAAAGAAGAAGAAGAAGAGGGTCATTGTGTGTTAGCAAATTGTATGGCTAAAAATCTAAATCTTCTAAAGTTTAAAGCCAAGGCAACCTAGCAATGTTGTTTACCTTTAAGCAGCTGAGCGGCGGCGGCGACGCTGTCCACCAGAGTGTTGCTGAGGCTGCCTAGAGGTGACTGCTGCCGACATTCCGGGCAGTGAATCAGCTCTTCCGGTGCTTGTCCGAGGTCCGCGGTGGTAGCAAGAGTGTGGTGCTGCCTACGCAGACGGGTCAGGCACGACTCGCAGCAGAGGTGGCCACAGATCAGCACGTAGTAGCGCGTCGGTTCGGACAGGCAGACCGGGCACGTCAGTGCAGTGCTGCTGTTGCTGCTGCGTCCCACGGTTGCTGCCTCCGTCCGGTCCGTCAGCGACTTCCGGCGATTCCGCAGATAGCAATACCCTGGGAAGGAGGACTCAATCTGTCTCTCGCACGACTGCACATTCTCCTCCAGGGACCTGCACTCGGCCTTGATCTGATCCACAGGCCGATCGGGAAAGGCTTTCTGCAACTGTGCCTCTTGAAACTCATTCAGTAGGTAGGTGCAGTAGTAGAGAAGCCCAACGTAGTCTCGATGAGCCTGGAACTCCCACTTTGTCGCCTTGATGAGTTGCATGAAACGTTCAATTTCCTTTGTCAGAAGTTCACCTTTTTTGTCCAGGGGTACTTTCAATTGCTTTAAGCGGTCTTTGTACAACGAGGCGACTCGTCGCAGCGCCACCAGTGTGCTGCATTCGTCCCACTTGAACACGTCATATGGTCGAGCTGTGCTCGAGTTCTGTGCCAGTGTTTTCAATGTGAACAAAACAAGCGAACAAACAAAGTCATTAGTTCAAAGGATCAAGATTTTTGTCTACTTTTCCCCCCATTACCGTTGCATTGTCGGTGGTGGTGGTGGTGTCGTAGTCGTTGTCGGTCTCATCGTTGTTGTTGTCGTTGGTGGTGGTGTCATCTTGGCGGCGGCCTCGTTTTTGGTTTATAACTTTTCTCTCTACTTGAAAACTAAAAAGCAGCTCTTCGTACTTTTTAAGCGCTTCGTTTGCCTTACAGAAACCACACTGGGAAGGCGTGGACGTCTTACCGAAGTGACACCGCCTAAAATCTTCCATTTTTCCTTGTGTAGAGAGCACCTGCTCGATCAGCGGCGCAAACGAGTTGACCATGCCGTTTCGAGCCTTATTGATGCTCTCTATTGCAGTGCTAAGCTTGGTCTGAAGCGCTAACAGCAAGCCGTCCGCAGTCTCTGGGTGAACGTTGAGATTGCGAATTTCCACAAACTCATCCAGCTTCACATGAGGCTCTAGAGCGGCCAGCGCCGCAATGAACCACTGACCTTTGAAGGTTTGAAAATTCTAAAGAAAGGGGGCAAGAGAAATTAAACATCAAGAATGATGGAATATGTGAAAAACTTTTTTTGAATGCTGATACTCTTACCGCTCTAATGGCATCACACCTCGCCACCAGCTCAGTCGAGCCTTGTCCGTCTTGTAGCAGTCGTCATGATTGCTGGAGATGTGCAGATCTAAAAGCTCCTGGGCGCGACTTCGCATCAGCTGAACATCGCTTTCAGTCGGGTTGATGATCTTCGGGGGCCCTTTCCGTCCTGGCTGGTCCTGCTGGCTCGAGCTAGGCGGCAGCTGGAGGGCGGCAACTGGAAGTGGCTCCATGCCATTGAAGGCGCCCGGAAGTGGCTGCTGCTGCTGGTCGTTGTGACCGCTGTGTTCACCACCGCAGGCCGTCTGGAGAATCAGCGCCAGATTGTAGCAGACGTGGTACTGCTGCACCGTGTCAGTGTCCACCTCCTCGGCCTTGTACTTCTCTATTGACCGGAGGGCTCTCCGGTAGGTGGCGACGCAGGCGGCGGTGTCGCCTAGCCACGCCTGCCGGGCGGCCAGTTCACTGAGGTGGCTGATGGCAGTGCTGTGAGTCTTCTCCACGGCGGTCTTTGCTCCATATGTCAAATTGCCGAGAACGTCGCTCAGTGAGGCGACCCAGGGAGCGTTGTGGAACTTTGTGCCACGACCACGAGGCAGCAGCAGATCGTCCATCGACCAGGCGGGCTGGCAGCAACTTTGGCGCAGTGTGTCGATGTAGAGAGCGACCAGATGGGTGGCAGGTCGGCGCACCTCGCCGAGCACCGTACCGAGCGGCTCTCCCTGGAAACTATCTTCCAACTTCTGGGCAAAGTCCCGTGCTTGCGCGTGGTAGTAGTCGCGCTCAATCGCCGACAGCTCTAGCCGCTTTTCAATGTAAATGGGCCTCGCAATGGCCAGCTCCTCCTCGCTGATGGCGCTCTTGGGGGTGCGCCAAAAGCAGCCGCTGCCGATGGCGTCCACCAGCGGCTCGGGCCGGCCCGAAGAGAAGTCGTCGTACAGTTCCACGTCCCAGAGCAGTCGGCGGCAGAAGGGCTTCTCCTGGATGAAGGCCAGCAGGCCGAAGAGCTCGTCCACCGATCGCCGTATGGGCGTGCCGGTGATGGCCCACCGGTGGGCGGCGCTGAGGCGGTCGGCCATTCGGGCGGCCGCCGAGTAGGTGCCCTCCATCGCCGACTGCGCCTCGTCGAAGCACAGGCGCCACCAGTGAACGTCGAGCAGCGGCGAACGAGTGGCGAGGAAGTAGCGAGGTGAGCTGCAAAGCTGCTTCACCTCAGACCACTGTGAGAAGTTGAGCTCAGAGCAGAGGACATCGTAGGTGGTAAGGACAAAGTCCTGGCTGGCGAGCTTCGCCGGCAGAACGGGTTCTGAAAGTGAGTTAAGAAAAAGTCAAAATGTGATGATGAATGAACAACAAAAGCATCTTAACTTACTGCCACTCTTTTTGATGCCATTGTACACGACCACTTTGGCGTCTTTCAGGTGCTTTCCGATTTCCTCCGTCCACTGCTGGAGAATCAAGCGAGGACAGACGATGAGCGTGCAGGCCGAATCAATCGGTTCGACCTTTGCCCAGCATTGCCCACAACTGTAGGGAAAGTCATCCTGGTCAGGCTGGTAGCCAGAGCAGTCGGTGTGCTGGTAGTTGCCACACAGGAGGCACTTGATGAACTTCCCAATCTCATTCTCATTCCCATCCAAGAGGTGGTACTTTTTCTGGAGCGAGCTTTCAATCATTTGATCTAGAGACTCTTGCTCTTCCAGACGAATGCTTTTTGCACCACATGAGCACTGCAAATAGCCTGAAACGGAGAAGTTGAGCACAATGTTGATAAGTAGTGATGAAGTAGTGAAACCCTAAACACCAAGAGTTCTTACCCCAAAGTGGATCTTCCGTCAAAGCAAACAGACCTGTGCGATTAAAGAAGCTGAAGTTTTGCGGAGTGGGCTCCTTTTTATTATGCACAGTGAGCGCCAGCGTTTCGACGGTCTTTCCCAGGCCCATTTCATCGGCGAGAATGCCGCCCGGTGAAGGTTTCAGCGACTGGCTGTACTCAGTGTACACTTGCTCGGTGATAACGTAGCCAAAGTTTCGATTGTAGTAGAGCTTTTCCATGCCACCAAGAAGTATGGGCAAATCGACAAAGACGTTTTGGGCGTACTTTTTAGGTTCAGAAGCCTGTTTTTCTCGGTAGATCATCCATTTGACCTGTAAAGGATAATAGTTATTAGAATAAGTAAGGCAAAACTTGCAAGCGTTTGTTCAACACTTACTGCAGATTTCTGGAATGTACGAAGTGTGGGAATGAGCTCGGCGTTTTGAGGAAGGACGACATCATCAAAAACGGTGCTTTCCACCTGCTTCTCCCAAACTCGCGAGTAAAACTGATCCACATTTAGCATTGCAGGCTGTGTGGAAGTGCTTTCAAGTGCTTTCATTGTTGATTCAATACCGTATAGGTAGTGCATCAGCTCAGTCACAAGTGTGTTCGGCTCTTTGGGAAGGTTTTCCATGAGTTCGTCATAGGTATTATAAATTATCTTCTTGGAGAGGTAAAAGTTGAGCGCCAGCTGAAAAGTGTCAGGCCCATTGAGCCGATGCTCCACATCGACAATCAGCATTTTTCGAGAATCAGAGTTTTTCTGTGTTTTGAAGAGCCACGAGGCAAAGTTAAACGACCACTTGAAATGATGATGCTGTTTTTCTGTCAATTCTTCATCATCATCAGGAGTCAACGAGTAACCCAAATGTGAAGACGCAGAAGCTCCATTGGTATTCTCTCTTTTTTGAATAAGGAAAAAACGACCGGTTGAGGAGCAACACAGAAAGTGGTTGTGGGTAAGAGCAGCAACAACTGGAGAACTGTTCCTGATTTGGCTGTGAAAGGTTTTTTGTGCAACCAGGGCAAAATTAGGCGCTGATTGGTGGGGAAGCTTTAGTTCTTGTAGATTAATGAGAAAACCATTGAAGTTACTGGGTAACTCTGTTTCGTTTGAGGCCAACTTTAGACTAATAGACTTGCCCAGGTCTGTCATGTGGTCATCAAAGACGGCAGACCGTTGATTTAGCCGCTTCTGCCGCTTGTTGGCCATGATTCCGCAAACAAACTGTGATTCCTTCTCCGCCTAAGCGGGGATGGAATGCTTTGCAGAGATTGTCCTCAATCTAATGCTGCAGCAAGTTAAGGGAGGCGATTTTAAAAAGTGAAAATACTCAGAACAGTGTGACAAAAGACTGACTCACCGACTCGCCGAGGGCAAATGGTCAAAAGAATGGTCCAGAGAGAGAGAGAGAAGAGAGAGAGAGAGAGAGCAAAGGTTGCTCGGGGGCACCCCAGTGACTGACTGACTGGCCAAGTGACAACAAACTACTTGTCGTTTTAGGGTGAGGTGGTGAGTGAGTAGGCGAAAGAAGAGCACACAAAACAAATGCTGCCTGTGCTTTTCAGCTCACTGAAGTTTCAAGAAAAATGGGTGTGCTACAGTTTTCTGCGCCTGCACGGCGACAGCAACAGGCGATTGCTGCTTTCTGCTGTGGTGACGTCAAAAATAGACTCCATCCTTCAAAAAAATAATGGTTAGAACTAGCTTGCTCGACTTTGTGCGCTGCGAATACGTGTCACGTCTTCTGCGGATTTCCCCCAGCAAAAAGCATCGTTCGCCTTTTCCCTCTAAACGTAAACAGATTCTTTTGTGTTGTGTAGAGCAGTCGTTTTCTTAACGGTGTTGTCATATTTTGTATCCGATTCTCTCTTAAACGTTCCAAACAACCCCTTCAAAGTGAAAATCTTTTAAATCTCATTCATCCAGGTCCCGGCTAGCATTAGGTGTGTGCGTCACTGTGCTACATAGATTGGTAAGTCCACACACACACATGCATATTTCTTTACTAGCCCTTCTTTTTGTTTTTATTATTTTTAGCTGGTGTATTACGAAAACTCTTTTCAACATCATCATTTCTGAGAGCTCATTTTACACCAAATCAACAACGAGCTACTCACTTTTTGAAGCACTTTTTGAGACTGTTTTGTTTAGCTTCATAACCTGTCAATCTCTCACAATATTTATTTTAAAAATGGCCTCTTTTCGAAAAGTGACACTCTTCTATCTCTGCATTTTCCACCACCACCACCACCACCTCACCCTTCAGCGCCCTCCCTACAGAGATACTGGGAGTATCTTCACCGATTAGTGTCCCAGTTCCCCGCCAACCCTGGCCAGCCGCCGCCTTCAGAGGCCTCGCTCACTGATCTTGTTGGCATAAGCCTGCTCGATGACCGAGCTCAGCAGATAATAGCCAACTTTGTTGCCAACCATTGCCGCGGTGTCAACCCCCAGTCAATGGCCCTGTTGCGCCCAGCATGCTGAAGCTCTTTGAGGGCAGCCAGCTGGAGCTACGGACAGCTGTGTCAATCGGCTCCATCCACCACAACGTAGACGCCCTGTTTCCTGCTAACGTGGTGACAGCAAGCTTCCTGGCGCCACCAGACCACTTGTCTGTCAGCTTCACCGACACCCAATCGAGTGCTATCACACTAGTCGCCCTTTTGTACTCTGTTGGGTTGCGCGGCGGCCGTATACCGTCTGGTCTTCGGACCTCAGCCTCTATTTAAGTCTCGTTAGAAACAATGCTGAAACCCTTTCAGCCGTCGATTCCGCTAACCCTTTTACAGCCCCAATCCAACCTTGCGCTAAAGTACGGAGTGTGACTTACTGGCCACCAGTGTCCTCCCACCTGCGCCAGCGCAACTCTCACCGATCTTGTGGCCATGCCACTGTTGGTCAGCAAATGCCCTGCTCATCAGTCGCCGGCAGTCGCTCACCCTCAGCCCGTACACCAGTGTGACTCTGGGCGAGACGACCAGCTGAGTCTCAGCTGCTGAACGCACTCAAACGAAACCGTCTTGTCGTTACAGATTCTGCGAAAAAACACTTTGCACCGCCTTTCACCGACCGCCATCGCCGCAGCCCCTATCGTCGGATCCCATTGGGAGGACCCGTTACCCCTGTCTGGGACTGCCTCGCCCTTGGTCTCGGACCTGGAAGACTTCAGCGCGAGCGCCCTTGTGAGCTGCATCGCCTCGCGAGTGGTCTGCACTCCGAGCGAGTTCCTGGCAGCGACATTCACAAGATGGCGCCTGCATTTCATGCCAGCAAGGCGCCTTCGCGCCTGCATCGGTTAGCCCCAGGCGTCCGTGCGGACGCGGAATGCGGCGCAAGAGCTGCTGACGCAACTAAACACGTCTCGAGATTGCGAAAATTTGCAGCACATGAGACACACCTCGCAGCCGCTGGGTTCCTGGCGAACCTCTTTCGACCTGACGTGGTGGGATGATTAGAGCCGCCTGGGCGGAATGAGTGCATCACAGCGAAGTCGCTGGTTTACCTGTATACAACGCGGAAACGCCAGAGCGCCCTCTGGGGCCCGGTCGGCCGCCACTTGTGTCGGTGCGCGGCGGCTACCGCAGCGAGGCGTCCGAGGGACTGCCGCCAGGGCGTCGGTGTCTCTGGTTTCACCCAGGGAGGGAGCACAGGAATGCTTGAGTTTACCTTTCTCGGTCCGAAACCACTCTGCTGAGCCGGTGGACGCCGTCATAACGGTCCTCTGGCGGTGGCGCTGAATGAAGATAGTCAGAAAGACGTCACCCTCCTAGCGTGGTTCTTTGAGTCTTTGAAAACTTTAGTTGAAGTTCCGCTTAAGGACCAGGACGAAACTACAAAGACGACATTGAGAATGAGAGTCCCTTCACCCTGACCACCGTTCAGATAATCACCGTCACTGTGTGGCTAAAGAAGATGGCCATTCTGGTTGGCTTTGGTGCTGCGCCCACCGTTCGTGCCGTACATCTCGAAGCGCGACATTCTCACCCTTCTCTATCCCCTTAACCGTCTCAGGTACTTCGCACTGTCACTGACCAGCACCGGAGGCTCTAACAGCTAGTTCACCTCTGGCAAGCACTCATTCGCAACTGGATCAGATGGTGGCACAATGGGTTGAAGAGAAGAAAGAAAAAGAGGAGCAAAACAACAATGAAGAAAAGAGTGCTGATAAAACCAGTGGTGATAAAAAGAAGAAAAAGTAGAAGAAAATGAGGTTTCAATACCAAAAGCGAACTGTTCAGCCTTTCATCGAACTGTACCACCGCCTTTCACTGGACAGTGGCAGCTACCGTTGCCTTTCTACTACCATTCACCGAATGCCACCGAAGTAGATCCACTGAAACCGTGGATTATCATTTGGACGCTGATTCCAACTCATTTGAGCTCGACAACGACAATGATGATAGCCTAAGTGCAAAATCCCGTTTTTTAAACACTCCAGACTATTGACCATGTTAAAGGTAAGAGAAAATAAAGTTTTTGTAATGCTAAAGTCTCTTTTTAACTCACTGTGTTCTTGATTTTTAGAAATCACAATTCGTTAACGTCTTAGTTTTGATTGTTCCTTTGACGACAACCAAAACGAGGATCAACAATCATCTAATTGCGCTCATTCAAACTTTGTTTCATTTGAAAAATTTTGTTTTTAACTTAAAGCCAGCATGTATTGAGTACACCCTGACAAAAAGAGGATTAAAATTTAGTTGGCAATATCATTGGAATGTTGCTACAATGACAATCATTTGAATTCGCAATCAAATGAAACCAACAAAATATTTACATAACTGCAGTCACATTAATAGCACATTCTTAGAGGTTCATTGATGAACCGGTCTAAAAACTACTTACCGTAACAGTTTTTAAAAATTTATCATTTGTAGTGTGATTCGCCCTAGCCTGAGTTTGATCAATGAAAACAAAATTACGCTGTTTTTGTTGTTGCCTTCCATTACCAATTTCAATGATGACCCGTGACTAATAAGTACACAATTGATTTCCGGAATGAACAGAAATTCACTTTTAAAAATAAAATGTAAATAGCAATGATTTTTTACAACAATGTTAAAAATTTGTCTGAAAGCAAAACAGTAATGCAACAATTTAGCTATTTTTTATTTTGATGCACTACATATAAAGTATTTTAAGTATTTTACTCAATCTCAAACAACATGTTTCGACTTTTAAAAAGTGCATAAAAGTTATTATGTGCGGTAAAACTTAGCAAACAAGTTTGTGCACAATTTTACTCTTTTTGATATTGTTTACCTCACTGTTCATATTATTAAAAACACTTATTTCATTGCAGAAATAAACGCTCATTTTTTACTCCTTACATTGACATTGTTTACATTGTTTACTTTAATAAGTAAATGAGGTTCGCCGCTTGGTGGCGGTACTGTACCGCCACAGCGCAAAGGAGCGCCTTCCTGCAGAAGCCGATGGTTTTGCCGCAAGGGGCGCAGATGATGTTCGGCTTGAAGATCTTCTTAGGCTGCAGCTGCCCGTGCGGCCGACTGTCCAGGCGCGTCAGGTCCAGTTTGATCTTCTTGCAGCTGGCCGACCGCAGCAGGCGTCGCCGCTTCTCGATGGTCTCCGGCGGCACGGCGGCTGACGAGCGAAGGCTCGGCGAGGAGGTGACGTACTTCGCGTACGTCTTGTTTGACGGTGTCTTTGCCCAAGTGACACAGTTCTCTGAATGGCGGTCATCGCTGTGGGTGCTGCTGCTGTCCGCCGTCCCGCTGCTTTGCTGATTTCTACTGTCAGCGCTGCTGTTGCTCGTCGGACTGATTTCAGACGGATACGGGCGACGGATGTTGTTGTTGGCTCGGTTGTTGTTGTTAGCGTTGTTGTCGCCATTGCCGTCTTTGGTGTTGTGGTTGTGGCAGATGACGCTAATCTGGCGATCAAGGGAAGCGTTGATGCTGTCCTCGGTCTTGTCAAAGTTCAGACCGTCGTCATCGAAGTGATTCGAGTCATTGTGAAACGAAAAATCGTGGTTCAGATCTTCTATCGTTGGCTGTGACCAGTGTCTGGCCTCTTCCATGGTCACCTTGGGCTGATCCTCGAAGAAGTCCCCGCCGACTGCCACGTTGAGCACCCAGTAGAAGGGCTGGTCAAAGGGCTGGCCGTTTGCAGTGTACGGATTCTTGCCCTTTCCCGACCACATGCTGCGGTCAATGTTGACGTGGTGAAACTGCTTTCCGTCGAGCAGGCAGCGAATCTCCCGCCTCGTCCATTCCAACGTCCACAGGTGAAAGCCGGCGCTAAAGTCGACTGGAAAGTGAAGGTCGCCGCTGCTGTTCATCGTCTGATTGGGAAAGGCGGCGCCGTAGTGCAGTGTGCCGCTGATCTCGTGCACCCGGTCGCCCCGGTATTCCATTATGTCGATCTCACCGTCGGCGGCGTAGTTTCCGTAGGTACTTTTTTGCGACAGCATCCAAATGGCTGGCCAGAGCTGCTTCCCGCGGGGCAGTTTAGCCCTTGCCTCAAACTTTCCGTACGCCCAGGCTCGTTTGGAGATTAGCCGGCCCGAGGTGAAGTCGTAGCCGTCGTCCTTCTGCGGCCGTGCCTGAATGATCAGGTGGCCGCCGTGCAGGCGAACGTTCTCCGAGCGATGTGCCGTGTACGACTGCAGCTCGTGGTTGTAGGAGGCGTTCAGGTCGTACTTCCACTCGGTCTCGGCTCGCTCCGCTCGCGAGGTCCGAGTCGGCGGGCGTTTTTGGTGAGCCAAGTGACGCCAGGGTGAGCCGTTGCTTAACTAATTCAATTTAACCAAGATTTTAGATTTAGAAAAAAATAAGTGAGAGCACAACTCTGTAAAAAAGTAGCAGTGCACAGCCTAAAGCGGCGAGGTCTGACGACACTTTGGCACTGTGAACGTCTAACGTGCTCGCTCCGCTCGCGAGACCCGAGTCGGTGGGCGTTCACAGCAGGGTGAGCCGCTGGCCAAACTTTTAAGAAATGTTAGCGGTGCACAGTTAAGGTAGGAGTGAGCGAAGCGAGCTCGACTGAGCCCTTGTTTTGTTAATTTTTTCTACTTTTATTTTTGTATTGTTTACTCAACTTGTTTGTACACATTGTAACAAACAGAACAAGTAAATTCAGGCCAGTGGATAATAACAGGACCACGGCAAAGTAACAACGGTAACAAAATATCAGGTATAACACAAATATAATAACTACAACAAACAATACAAAACACACAAGTAGCCGACATCACTCAATGTTGCTCAATTTATCCAACTTGCTGATGTTCGAAGTTTGTCCACCGTCATTTAGAATCTCATTGTTCAACACATTGTTTAATTTTAGTGTTTTTAAAATAAAATTTAACTTTGATTATTGATAAAGCACTGCTGGCGCATTTAAAAAATTTAATTTTTAATTTTGAAACAGTGTATGTGATTACAAATAAAACAATGTGAAAACAACGGCAAAGAAATAAAAGTTTAACCAGTTTATGACTGGTTTATCACCGTACGCATAGCAAAAAGTTTAACCGGGACAGAAAAAGTATGTTGAATAAAAAAAGAAATAAAAATTAAAAACTGATAGTGAAAATGACGAACAATCTCACTCAGTTGCATTTACTCCCATTCAGCGGTGCCGGACTGCTTGGAGGTAAGGTCGAGTAGGACTCGAGAGATGCCCCAAAACTGGGAAATCTTTTCAGCCGTCTCCTTGAAAAACTGTAAACAAACAAAGAAAAAATGTTAGAATTACTTTAGCGACAGTAAACCACTTCTCTGTTTTCTACCTTATAAGCAATCTGCTGGTTGGGAATGGCCGGCACACCGGTGGCAAAGTCGTCGGTGGTGATGAAGGTGCTGATGACCACCGAGTGTCGGCAGGACGGGTAATTGTAGGTGGTGATCACCTCTCGGTCAAAGTGAATCGGAATGAGAATGATGGGCATTTCCGAGAGAACTGACTGGTGGCCGGCCTTTTTCAGCTCCTCAGTGGCAATGTTGTCAACTTCTCGCAGCAGCTCGACCACCCTGGGTGTCAGTGTGGTGGGGGTGATGTCTTCCACCGGGCACTTCACCGAACTGCCAAAGATGTAGCAGACGCGACTCACATTGGGGCAGATGCGGGTGATTAAATTGGCCATACGAGCGAGAGCCTTAAACTTGGCCGTAATGATCTCTTCTGACTCATCCTTGGCTTCAACATCCTCTGAGAGACCAACGACGTAGCCATAGGAGTTGCTATTTCTCTGGACGCTCTTAATGGGCAAAAGTATCGAAGTGAACGTGTAAGTGGTGGAGAAAGTCTCCAGAAAGCAAATGTCCTCGGCGTTGCAAACGCTCAAAATCTCGGGCACCATCGAGTGTTTCTGGAATGGGAAAAAAGAAATGTCAATAAAGTTCAAAACACAACCACTTGCTAAAGTGCCCTTCCCCAACTTACCTGCTTCTGCAAAACCGTGTAGTTGACAATCACCTTGAGCATGGCGGTGGTTGCAAAGAAGTCCTCTTCTTTGTACGGCTTTTCGGCGCAAATGATGCGCATCGCCAGACCGTGTACGGGAACGGGGTGACGATCCAAGAGCTGAGACGGCACATCAAGGTGACGACCCAGCACTCGCACCTCGTCTTCATAGAAGTCCTTCAGCGGCTCGACAATAGAGAGGCCATCGTTGCTCTGCAGGCTCTTCGCCAGTTTAGTCTCAAGCTGCGGGTACGTCTTTATGGCGTCCTCGTTTGTAGTGCTCTCTGCTGATTTAGCGGGAGGGTCACCCATGTTTAGTACTTTGAAAGCGGTTCCCTGGCTGAAAAAAACTGTTTGCCCTAAATTCGATTTCAAATGGTCGCAGACGATGTCGTTGAGAATGCGGACAAAGGTGTTCCCGATGATGTGGCGCTTCTCCTTCGGAACCGTCGTCTGGCAGAGCACCTTTGTGACCACTTTCTTATTCGGTTCCTCTTTTGAGAGGGAAATTGTTGTTGTGGCGTTGCAGAATTGCAGCCAGGCCTTGATAGCTACAAAAATGAGGTAAGGAAGGTCAATTTAGAGTTTGCTAAGCGTTACACTACATTGACATACTTATCATGGCGAGACCGACGCTTTTCAGTGAGTCCTCCACCAAGATACTCTCGTTCTTGCGCATGAGGCCATTGTCAATGTACAGAGCAATCACCTGGTCGACTTTGAGTGCCTTCTGCAGGAAAGTGGCACTGACCACCGAGTCGACGCCACCGTTGACCAGCACCTAACACGCAATTTGTTGGCCATTAGTTAACAAAGATTTAAAATAACACCAAACTTACAAAAACCTTGTTCGTGCCCACTAACTGGCAAATGCGGTCGATGCTTTTGTCTACTCGAGACTTCAGGGTAAAGTTGCCCGAGAGGCCGGCTACGTTGAATAGAAAGTTCTTCAACATCTCTTTGCCGTTTTTAGAACGGTCATCTTCAGGGTGAAACTGAACACCGTACAGTTTCTTCTCCACATTTGCAATGGCTGCCAAAACAACAACAAATGATGAGCTACTGAGGAAAAGACGGGAACAAAAAGACTTACCGACGATGACGTTTTCTGACTTTCCCACAACCTCAAAACCGTTGGCTATCTCTGAGATTAAATCGCCGTGAAGCAATAGCACTTCCTGCTGGGGATCTAGATTGCTGAAGTGTAAAAAGATGAAGTTGATTAGTATTAAGTGGGAAATGTCAGTAGGCAGTGTCAAGCAGTGGTTTACCTAAAAAGAGGATTCTGGTTGTCCACGGTGATGGTAAGCTGAGTCGCATTTTTGCCTTCTTCTTTGCGTTTTTCCGCCGAGCCGCCAAAAACCTTGTTCATCAACTGGAATCCGCAGCAGATGCCCAAAATGGGAATTTTAGTCGCAAAGATCAGCTCGTCGTACGGTGAAACAAACTCCGAGCCTTGCAAAGAGCCTTGACCGCCAATAACGATGATAGCTCTGGAATAAATAGGGTGAATAGTTAGATGAGATGTTCAATTAACAAAACTGACATCAGCCACTTACTTGTACTTCCCATAGTATAGTTCTTCAGCAATTGTGTACATCGGATGAAAAACTTTCGCCTCAATGTTAAGCTCACGCACCTTTCGTTCAATGAGCTCAGTTGAATGCTTGGAACCAAAGCTGAGAATGGCCACCTTCTCTGAGTTCAGCGAATCATCATCAAAACTGCCACTACTGCCGCCGTCATCGCCGTCGTTTTTGGAAGAGACGAGGACGCCTCTTGGTGTTGACATCTTCCCAATTCAAGCGGGTAGTAAACGGTATTTACCTGTGAAGCAAAAAAGAGTAGAAAACTGGTAAATAAAACAAAAATAACACGGAATAAATTGAGATTCATTTACCGGATTAAATTGATGCCCAGACAAAAGATGACTTGGCTCAAAAATCAAAACAAACCTTGTGTTAGCAGCACTCGGTGATCCCGTCACACTGTACGTACTCTTTTGATGAATTAGAATAAAAGCTACCAGTTGCTTGCCTGTTAGATGATGCCCAATAATTTGTTTGACTGGAAAAAAGACAGATCGTGAGCTATGTAATCTTTGATGTAGTGTATGCGATTATATTTCCTTTGTTTTGAATAATAAATTTAGTAACTGGTATCAAAGTTATTGAAAGGACAAGTAAAGGCGATTGACTGGCTTGCCTGGTCATTAGCCACTGGTTTTTCTTTTGGTTTGTGAGCAAAAGATGGCGCTCTGATCGACTCGCTCCAAAATGTTTTTCCACTGCTGCTGCTGCTGTATGTTTGGCCAGAAAGCGGACTGAGTGGGCGAAACTTTCAGAAACCCTTATCCGTGCACTTTTGTTGTTATTAAGTTTCAGCCTTGATCATACATTTGCATTCTTATTTATCATCATCAATAACATTCAAGTACTGTACCACAAGTTTGCAAACATTATCTAATTTGTTTACGTTTTTTTTGCAGCAATGTCTGGCCAGTCAAAACTTCAACCTCAATCACAACAACAACAACAACAACAACAACAAAATCACCCTTCGCCTGAACTCACAGACATATGTCTCCTCGCCATATTTAGTCAGATCAACGTCGATGATCGAAACAGCGCCCAAACCGTGTGTCCTCGCTGGTACCATCGAGTTCGTGAGGCCCACTCCAGAACCGTCCGCTCTCTGACCATCGCCCTCGGCAACAAGTACCTCAACAGTCTGGCCAACCTCGAAGGCGTCGTCAACTGGTACTCAGTGGCCAGTGACAACAGCGTGCAATTGTTGACCAAGACTGTGACCAACAGCGTGGCCGGAAAAGAGGAGCCAGAGTTTCTTCTACATCGCCCCAACACGTGGAACTGCCTCAACTTTAATGAGGGCGATCTGAAGAGTATCTCGAAACGAATCGCACAGACTGTCTCCTTTAACGGGTCAATCACCGAGCTGACGTTCTACTTGGCCCACCCCTCGTACAGTCTGGAGCACTTGATTATGATGCTTAAGAAAAAGGACGGCTCCTGGCGAATGAGACTGCGAAAACTGACCATCGTCAATCGGTTCTTCAGGCAAAGCCACTTTTGGCAGGAGTTGTTCAAGGTGATCGCTACATGCCCTCTCTCCGGTGTCTCTCCATTGCCGGCATCGACGAGCTGCCCAGCGAAGAGGTGGGTTTTCCGGTTTTAAATCAACTCACCGATCTGCATCTCGCCTTGACGACAATCAAAAGTGCCTTCATTTGGCTCCTTTTCTAAAAGCACCAGAGCAAGCTGTCACTGTCACACTGCCTGAAAACCGTCAACAGCGACCACCTGTAAGTCTTAAGTTGAACCTGGAACGATGCATCATCAGCCAGGGTTCTTCTGTCATGCTAAATAAGATTCCACAGTTGATGGAGCTGAGTTTGCCCGCTCGTCAAACCATCGCCCGCTTAAGTCACTTTTTTCTGACCACCAAGTACGTTCCAAACTTTGCCAACCTGAACAGTTTTTTTCCCAGCCTGACCACCGTCAGCTTTACAGTGTCTTCTGCAGGCCAATGTGTGGCTCTCTTTGCGGCTCTAGCTCAGCTGAAACACCTTTTTCACCTTTGTTTAGAAATGGAGTTTACGCAGGAAAATCAAAAGTCGGAGTTCTCTTCTTTGCATTTGAACCACTGCTTTCACTTCGAGCCTTCAACTTGACCGATCTTAAACTTTACTAGCACGAGCAGATTCGATAGTTGGATTTGCCCCGGTCGATACCTCGACTGGAAGCCTTTTACCTGGGTCGTTTTGCCTGCCAAAGCTGCAGAACCAGCCATAACAGCCAGAATCTAAGTGGAAACAGAGTCAAATAGTGTTTGAAACCAGTGATAAGGGCTCTCTGCATTCAGATTCCCGCTCCGCTGAGGAAAATTTCCTACCTCGGTGAGAAGAGCCTTGGATCGGTGAAGCAGTTGATGGCGACGATGCCAAAATGATTTACCACTTTTGGTCGTGATGGTGGTTCAGCCCGTAGACCTTTCTGCCTCACTACCTAACATCAAACGTGAGCTTTTCCCCCTCTTTTATTAACTTCAACGGATGTTCATTTAAACTGGTAATATTTTTGGTTATTCTTTTTGTTGTCAATTGTTTAATAACAATGTTTTTAATCATACAGGTGCCATTACGCTTGAAAACAGCAGCTTAATACGACAACAGTGATCACTGTGAATTCGCAACATTTGCACATTGAAGCAGTTGTACAACGTCATCCAAAATAAATGAACAATTTGTTAAATTAGTGACCATTGGCAAAATCAAACTGAGGTAGCAGGAAAAAGAAAACAATAAATCAGAGGAAAAAATTATTCAAAAGTAAAGTTGACACAAGTGAGTGTTTGTGTGATTGTGTGGTTGTGAGTGCCAAAGATGTGTTCCACACTGTGTACAAACGCCCTGTCCATCATTCTTCCTTTGGCAGGTACTGCGTTCCAAATGCTTTCAGGACGGCCATACGTTGGACAAAGGCGCGCAG